>CAKNWU010091102.1:0-13066 GCA_932072015.1 Andricus quercustozae | reverse complement strand
GCTCACATTTTGAATTTTGATCCAAAATGACTGGCTAACGAACTTGACCTTCATTTTAGGACACTTAAAGAGTGTTTCAAAGCCCAATCCAATCACATACAGACACATTTCTTCCTAACTAATATCCTTCCTAATTAATATCAACCTCACAGGCACGGACGATAGGGTTAACTCAATACAGCGAAACTTAGAATGGATCAGAGTTAACTGCAATCACTGCCCCGAAGATTTTGAAATTAAAATCCTAGGAAAACGTCATTACACGCGCGGACTGTTTAACTTCGTAGGAGACGCGTCAAAAGCACTATTTGGAACATTAGACGATAGTCACCTGCAGTTGATAAATAAACAATTGGACTAAATATTTATTGATAACAAAATTGTGTCACAGACCATAAAGAATCAAACCAAAATTATTAAACTACTCTTTGATTCTTCTTCTCAAGCCAATTAAATTAGCGAAAAAACAAACAATAACACTTGGTCACTATACATTCAAATCAAATTAATAATAATAAGAATTCTGATCAACGAAATAAATGAAGATCTTGATACAGCAAAAAATGCCATCACTTTGGAAAACATGGTATTGTACACCCACGAATTTTAACGCCTAAGATGTTGAAAGGAACACTTGAGAATTCGAAGTTACGTATAAAACGCGATGCCATATTGATAACAGCGAAAAAAACATCCACCACATCATGGACACTTCTACTATCAAAAATTGCCATCATCAAGAATCAACTTGTGTATATTATTAGGATCCCTGTTATAAACATGGAGGAACTGAAAATTCTTAGAATAATCCCTATACCTGAATAGCTAGATATCGGATATATTAGCCTTATCGCTGAACATGAGTTCTTATTAGTTAACCAAGGTAGCTTTCCTCCGATTGACAGAGGCGAATTAGACAAATGTAAATGGATTGATAAACATAGGATTTGTCAAAGACAGCAACCTGAATTTTCACTTTACGACACGGACAACTGCGATTCGGACTTAGTTAAAAGTATACAAAAACATTGCGTCTCTTCACCTTTTGTGCTCAGTACAGAAAGTTTCATTAAAGCAAGCAACGGTTACATTATAATATTGGTAGCAGAAACCTCTATCGACTTTATTTGTGAAAATGACATATATAATAGGAAACTAATTAGAACTTCGTTGATAACAGGAGAGATAACAGTTAGTTAAACTCCTTAGTAGTCTTAACATAAATCAATTACGAAGCGCTATAATGAGTCTCGATGAAAGCAATACAAAGCCGGCAAAGAATTAAAACTTGGACCGAAAATGCTATGACATCGCTTCAGCACATAGGTACGACGTATTAAAACATTGTTCAGGTAATTTCTATAATAATGGTAGTTTTGGTAATAGAGCCACTACGCAGCTCTTTAGCACCCAAAATGCCATACCTATGCTGCAGCGAGGCACCGACAATGCGAATTTTGTAATGGAAACTAATCGTGCCAATTGTGTAATGGAATCCAATAATGCGAATTTTGAAATAGAAACTAATGATACAGATTTTGTAGTAGAAACTAGCCCTTTGAGGATCAGGAGAAAATGGAATTTTTAGAGGACTAAAAACAGTCTAAATCGAGGGGTGTAACAAAGGCTGTAACAAAGACGTTATCCCCTCCACTATTCAGGTTAACGTGGGTTATGGGAAGTATATTGAAAAAGATTGGGATAGAGCGCGATTGGGATTTTCTTTTTCTGCCTCTCTACAAAAGAATAAATCGACATGGATAAGAGCTTGAGGTAAAATATTATATCTATAAATTTTACAGAGAGCCCACAAGTCCTCTGCTTTAATCAAGATACCTGCAGTATCAAGATACCTGCATAAAAGCTGCAGTTTAAATGTTAATGGTTATTGTATCTACTCTCATGAGAATAGTTTTAATACAGAATCTACAATCCATCACAGAACAGTACCACCTTTTAGTAGAAGGTCAATTTTTTAATACTGTAAGATTTTCATGTATAAGCGAATGTAGGGATCTCTATGTGATAAGGAATGATTGACTGAATGTTCTATATAACCCTGATGAAAATTCTCTCAAAAAAATTATGATTTTTTTAGCGTAAATTTCACGAATAAGCATTATAATTAATTATATAATTAAAGGTTTTTTGATTTGCTATCGTTGTAAGCACCGTTTAAACCCTCTGGTGTAATGGTTACAATCAACCTTTAATTTTATTTTTTTATTTTTATTGATTAGAATACCAGTTAGTTTTAGAATTGAACTGTAACCTATTTGTATGAATCAGATGATTCTCAAACAAATAAAGAACTACTACCTTATTTTCGAAGTAAGTAAAACAGTTGAAAGAGTTTTTTAAATTTCTGGACAATATATATAATAGATCATTTTTAATGAAACTATTAAATTAATATACAGGGTGTTCAAAAAGTAACGAAACACCTCAATAATTTTCTAGGTAAAATATTTTTCAAAAAGGTCAAGGTCATTCTTGAAGTATCTTTTAACAAGGAATCCAGTGGCGACCTTGAATTTGACCTTGAGCTTAAACTTCAAGGTTATTTCAAGGTCATATTTGTTTTTTAAACGGGAACCCCTATTTTTTGACAACGGCAATGGAAAGAGCGGGAAATTTTACGTTCAAACATGTACTCAGGTCCTGGGTCAAGGATGACCTTGAACTTCAGCTCAAGGTTATTAGGCTTGGCCCAGGTATGGGTCGGGTCCAGTCTGCACTGCTGCGGCTGAGGTGTTTGCAAAAAACGTCGAGGTCATTCTTGGAGTAACTTTTAACGAGGAATCCAGTGGCGACCTTGAATTTGACCTTGAGCTTGACCTTCAAGGTTATTTCAAGGTCATCTTTGTTTTTTTAAACGGGAACCCCTATTTTTTGACAACGGCAATGGAAAGAGCGGGAAATTTTGCGTTCAAACATGTTCTCAGGTCATATGTCAAGGATGACCTTGAACTTCAGCTGAAGGTTATTAGGCTTGACCCAGGTATGGGGCGGGTCCAATCTGTACTGCTTCGGCTCAGGTGTTTACGAAAAAGGCCGACGTCATTCTTGGAGTAACTTTTAACGAGGAATCCAGTGGTGATCTTTAATTTGACCTTGAAATTGACCTTCAAGATCAAAAAAAATTTCTAAGTAAAAAAAATTTTTAAATTAAAAAAAAATTAGAAAAATAAAATGTGCGTATTGAATATTAGTTATGCTAGCATCAAACCCACCAATAATAAAAATGTCGATCAAAGTATAGTTTTAACTTTCTTCACAAAAAATTTGATAAAATAATGAATAAATAAATAAAAATTAAAGAACTGAATAGTTGCAAGCTTAAGCTTCTTTATAAATTGATGCTTCAATAAGCAACAAATTCCACACTTTTTTACCCTACAAAAATTTCTATCCATCATGAGTGCAGTAGTTTACATGTGAAAATAAGGTAGAGCTTTTACGTAAAAATACCAGAATAAAATTTTTAATTTTTTTTAAACGTTTATCTACGTTATAAGTTTAACATTCTTGATTCTGATTGAAATTTGAGTAAGGGTTAGTCCGTAAAGACAAAATGCAACGCCTCACTGAAAGAGAAAGAATAACACTTCTTATGAGAGGTTTTACTCACGTGAATCAAGCACCCCAAAGGGAACAAATTATGCTACGTCCACGTCGTTGTTCCTGGGTAACGCTAAATGTAAAAAAATTGACCTGAAAATGACCTCGAAGGTCAAGCTCAAGGTGAAATTCAAGGTCACACTGGATTCCTTGTTAAAAGTTACTCCAAGAATGACATCGACGTTTTTCGTAAACACCTCAGCCGCAGCAGTACAGACTGGACCCGCCCAATACCTGGGTCAAACCTAATAACCTTCAGCTGAAATTCAAGGTCATCCTTGACCCATGACCTGAGATTATTTTTGGACGCAAAATTTCCCGCTCTTTCCATTGCCGTTGTCAAAAATAGGGGTTCCCATTTAAAAAAACAAAGTTGACCTTGAAATAACCTTGAAGGTCAAGCTCAAGGTTAAATTCAAGGTCACCGCTGGATTCCTCGTTAAAAGTTACTTCGAGAATGACCTTGACCTTTTTGAAAAATATTTTACCTGGAAAATTATTTAGGTGTTTCGTTACTTTTTGGACACCCTGTATATTATAGTACAATAGTATACATATCGTCAGTTCTAAATTCATATTTGCATTAGCGAAATTTACATGCAATTTTGTAATCGACAGTTGTGACTAATTTTGTAAGAACCAGCGACATTTTATTTGTGCGAACGCACTTTCGCATTAATATAAAAAAAAAACTTGGCTAATATTATGAATTAGAAAGGAGACATGAAATAAGCTTCTTCTTAAAGATGAGGCTTCAATAGTCGATACCAGCAAAACGTAAATTTTGGGACAAACTTTACGAACCTATTACAGTTTTTCTATACATTCTACGTAATTTTGATAAATTTCACTACATTTTGGAATCATTTTTAGACAAAGCTTCTCATAGTTATACTTATTCCTATCCTTCGAACTGAATAAATAACTAGGACATCAGATCTAAAGGTTACTGTAAATTGCCCATATTTTTGTGTGAATAACGCAAATAATTCTTTGACTGTGATTTGTAAAATATTTTTCTTCTTGAATAAAATTCGTTTGTTTATGCACTTAATTTGTTAATTTCATTATTCAAAATACTATTTTTAGTGTAGGCTTTACCTATGTATCTTTTTCTCAACCTTACTACACAAATTCTAAAAAAAATAATATCAATAGCATATGTTTGATGCATACAAATAAAAAATATATTGCACTTTTGTATTCTAGCTAAAACATAGTAAAGGAACAGAAAATACAAATATCAGTTTGAAAATCATCCATTGTTTCTCATGAGAGGAGTATTTCAAGTTTCTTTGCCCATTGTCTCATTTTAATGGGAGGAGCATCTGGAGATTCTTTGGGTGCAATTTATGCTAGCTGAAAACTGCCTGCTTTCACACCTTTTACCCCGGGCGCAATTCTGCTTTCAAAATAGCAGGGTGGTTAACCGCGGGCGCAGTTCGAGTGCCCCCGGAGATGCCACGAATCCAGCGAGCGAAAGATGTGTCGTTACACACTGGAAGGGAAGGGTACACACTACACAGGTAGCTGTGGAGGAATTGCCTATTGTCGCAGGTGATGGCTCTTAACCAAATAAAAGTTTACGCAAGTTCATCGTCAACTTAAATAAACCTAATCTACACCCATATAATGATTGCGGTACTAAAGTTTCCAATAATACCCCCAAATTTAAGAAGAGTGTAAACAGAAGACATTTCTTGGAATATAGTTTAAGGAAATAAATCTGAACCCAGAGCAGAAAAGTGTTCAGTTTTTTTTCTTTTTTTTAAATTAACACTTTCCAACTTAGTCGTAGGGAAACATTCAACTCATCAGAGTATATGCTATGAGGGTAAACTATGCAAGATTAGATCGCTTTTTAGGATGGGTCATCAGAATTTATTCGAATATGCAAAAAAGTGTAACGTTAACAACAATATTTGGCAAAGTATTTCACACAATTGAAGAAACTTTATCGAGTTATGACAAGGAATAAATGTGAGAAATAATAAAATACAGTAAACTTCCTCCTATTTCCGCGGCCTTGAAACGTACACGTTCCATAATTTCAAGGCTGGAAGGGCTCCCACCTCTACCACTAGTCCTTAGGTTATTTTCATTAAGCGACGTTCATTGGCTGCACCGGCCTTGTATCGATGCACCCCCTGTGAGCAACTTTTTCAACTACGCCTGTGCCAAACAGCGCGGGTCGAATTAAAATCGACCTAATAATTCCCAGAACTGCTGGCCCACGCAGTTTCTCAGCTCAAGAAGCGAGAGACGGTTGCGACTTTCGCCTCGGAAGGGCCGAAGTGCACGGGTACTCACTCGAGTATATTGCACAATATGATAAATTCCATTTGGAAACGGATCAAACGACCCAGACTTATCGCGCAGTTGAAACAGTCGCGGTCCGTTGGCCAGTGTTTTTGTTGACGTACGATGTAAAAATATAACATTTCCTGGAAATAGTACAATTGACGAACTAAAACGCAATATAATAGAATCAAAAAATAGCTCAAATATTTCGCGGAATAGTGAGTTTTGCAGCATGACGTCGCGGACGCTATCATGCTAAGAAAGCTAGGATAGGTGGAAATGTCTGGGAGGTTAGCATAGTTCCTGGCATAGGAGTACCTTTTCGGAGAAAATATTCTAAACGTAAACGTAAATAATAAAGGTCTGAATATTAATATTTTTCAAGTGTATCATTCAAGTAGGAATCTGTATTATCATCAGAGATAGTAATTTTTCAATCGGTTGAGAAAACTGACCACACATACTGTGGACAACAGAAATCTACAAAATCGATCAAAGTTAACTTCTCTTAATACAGACAAATTATTTCGTCTTTTTCAGATTAGATGGAGATATAAATTAAAATTTATTTAAATTTAAATTTTTATCAGAGATAAAGATCACTGTCCTCTCACTCTGCTGGGATTCGAACACCAGATTAACTGATTTACGGTCAAGTGCTCTAACCAATTGAGCTACAGAGGGATAAGAGATAGATTCTAATTTTCTGATATACGCTAATTTAGCAAGGTGTTACACAATATTCAAGTAGAAATCTGTATTATCATCAGAGATAGTAATTTTTCAATCGGTTGAGAAAACTGACCACAAATACTGTGGACAACAGAAATCTACAATATCGATCAAAGTTAACTTCTCTTAATAAAGACAAATTATTTCGTCTTTTTCAGGCTAGATGGAGATATAAATTAAAATTTAATAAAATTCAAATTTTTATCAGAAAAAAAGATCACTCTCCTCTCACTCTACTGGGATTCGAACACCAGATCAACTGATTTCCGGTCAGCTGCTGTGACCAATTGAGCTACAGAGGGATCAGAGATAGATTCTAATTTTCTGATATACGCTAATTTAGCAAGGTGTTACATAATATTCAAGTAAGAATATGTATTATCATCACAGATATTAATTTTTTAATCGGTTTTTCAATTGGTTAGAGCACCTGACTGGAGATCAGTTGATCTGGTGTTCGAATACCAGAAGAGTGAGAGGAGAGTGATCTTTTTTTCGGATAAAAATTTTAATTTTAATAAATTTTAATTTATATCTCCATCTAGTCTGATAAAGACGAAGTAATTTGTCTGTATTAAGAGAAGTGAACTTTGATCCACTTTGTAAATTTCTGTTGTCCACAGTATGTGTGGTCAGTTTTCTCAACCGTTTGAAAAATTACTATCTCTGACAATAATACAGATTAATACTTGAATATTGTGTATCACCTTGCTAAATTAGCGTATATCAGAAAATTAGAATCTATCTCTGATCCCTCTGTAGCTCAATTGGTTAGAGCACCTGCCCGGAAATCAGTTGATCTGGTGTTCGAATCCCAGTAGAGTGAGAGGAGAGTGATATTTTTTTCTGATAAAAATTTTAATTTCAATAAAGTGTATCATCCTAGGCTAGCTGGAAATATCAGCCATCAAGAAGGTTAGTACATGGTACTGCAACTGCATACGATTTTTTTGAGAAAATCTTCTAAACGTAAATGTAAGTTATAAAGGTCTGAATAGTAATCTTTTCGTGTGTTGAGTGCATTTTTGCAATTCTGTTTGATCCTTTTATCGGTTGAGAACCTTTCAGTTTCACGAAATGCAAACAAATTTCCGAAAATTGATGTTACAGTACCCAATCGGATACACTAATCTACTACCTATTACTGATTACTATTCCTACATTTAGACTTACTTTTACGTTTAAAATATTTTCTGGAAAAAGTCGTATGACGTATTCCTATGACCTCATGATTCAAGGCTATCTGCTCCCCGGCCTATTTTTTCATTGGTCAGACACTGAGATGGGCGTGACCCTACAGGGACCGTGGTGGAAAGTGACGGAGCTGCGCAATTTGCAATAAGCGTTTATAGGGGTCTTGAACTAGGTGAACTTTGAAATAGGCGATCTTTGGAATAGAAGGAAGTTTACTGTACTTTATTTGGAAGTCAACATGTATCATATTTTTAAATTATATGCATGAATGAGTGTGCCTTCGTTCCCAGTTTTCTACCGCAAGCAATGCCCTATCCGGAAATCGAAACAGGTTAAGAAACATGCCTCGAGATTGTTGCTGAAAAACATTAAAAGGAACTAAATAATGGATTCTGTCGGCAGTTTTTGAACAGAAATAGTTAAATGAATAGTTGAGTCTTCCTACGGTGCAAGTAACTATTCTCAAAAATTATCATTAGATTAACGTAAGTATACACTAAATAAAATAAAATAATAATAATAATATTTAACGAGGCCTCGGTGACTCCGGCGGTTAGGCGCTCCGACGCAACGTTAGTAAAGACATTTTTCTATGTACATTTACTGAGGCTCTATAGTGCTTCAGATCCTACCTTAAGCTGTAAACCCCTTATTATGCACTTGGCTGCAGCCCAGTGCGTGGATGATGGGTTAAAAAACAAGACTGTCCAGTGCGTCAAATTCGGCATACAACTCGCATTAGGTCACTTGATTGCATTCAAATTTAGAGACTTATGTTTTTGCTTTATCTTTAGGGAAAAATTGCAATTCTTATTTCATTCTACTGTCGTAGGGCTCATTTTATTCCTCTGAAGATTCTGTACAAATCTCTTTGGTATTTAGTCTAATCTCTTTGGTAATTAGTTAATATTAACAACGGGAATATTTTCCTTGATTTTATAAATCATGTTTAACAATTTTCATTTTTTAAATTGAGGTAACTAGTATCAGTTTTTGGGGCGGTGGCAAAAATGGTATAACTACATGTCTTACTATGGATTCAAAATCGAATATTTAATTTTTGTTAACCTAAAGGCGGCAAATTTCTGTTAGCCTAGGGGCGGCAAATACCTAAATCCAGCACTGACTACTGTACAAGGTACATTCAAGTGTGAGAGAAAATTATAATACTAACCCACCCCTTAATAAAATCCTAGCTCCAACACTGATTTTATTCAAATGCATCATGTGATATCAAGTCAAAACGTAATTTAAACGAGTTCAATGAAATTCAGAGTAAAAACATAGATTCAAGGTCAATTGAACAGACTCCACATTAAATTTTACTGTAATTACACTGGAACTTGGATTTAATTTCTGTTTCGGGCATGGCTCGCATTGGCCTTGAAATTAAATCCAGACCGTCCCAACGTAAACAGATACGCTTCACTGAGCAAGCTTCTCTTGCTCCGCACATCACAAAACCGCCGCTGCATCAATTCTCGGAGCGCAGTAAATTCAAGTTTTATTCAAAGTCAATTCGAAGCAATCCAATTAAACTAAGGTGAATTTAGAATAAATCCATACAAGTTCAAGGTGAATTGAACGGTATGTAAATTGAACTAATTTCACTTTTGAATTAAAGTCAACACTAAATTTGTAGGTCCAATTAGCCTAATGCAACGGAATTGGAGTTCAATTCAATTCAATTAAACTAAAAGATAAACAGAAATAAGTATAGTTTTTCCACAGCTTGTTTTTATTACACCTTAATTTAAGCCCGTTTTTAGACCTCAAGAGAGATTGTTTTCCATTTTTTGTATTGAAAGAAGACAGAAAGTCGAATTTTTTGGCTTTAAACAAGACCAATTTTCTTAGTTCAAAACTTTTTTCCCCGCGATGTAATAAACGTACTGGCTCGAATGAATCATACCAACTAACTTTTTCTATACCTGTGTAATCTGCATTGAATCCCAGCACAATCAACAAAAGCGTGATTCTGTTTGAGTTTATCTTCCTGAATGAATTGTCAGTTTGCAATGATTTATATCACGAACTTCATACACGTGAAAGTACGTGAGAACAAAAACAGTGTCAAATGAAAAAACCCGTTTGTGTTGTCTTCAGAACATTCAATACTAAAATATACTCTGCAACCATTTCTGAGGAAATTAGCAGTTTCTTCAGAGATATGTACCCGGATGCCCCGCTGTGGAACTTCCGTATCATCATTCTTCATCTGGCTTTACTTTTATACGTTATTTTAATTTTGACTGTGAGCATGGCGTACACAAGGCCTGGTAACTTTGAGATCCTGAGATATCATCCGTGCAAGTTTCAGGTAGTAATTTATCAAAGAAATTTCTATTTATTTGACATCCAAACTATACTGCATTTTCTGGAAATACATTCTTTTTAAAGGAATAGATATTAATAATTGGAGTTTCTGTGACGCTATTTTTTGTTTTATCGTTGAAAGATCTTCTAGAAACTACAATATATTTTGACAACATACAAAAAGATCCATTTAGAAAGACAAATTTTCCTTCAACTTATAAAAGCTCAAAATTGTTTAAAAATTATTTCTGAATTCAGGGTAACTAAGTCATGCACTCTTTGCTCCTAATTATTACATTTTTTTTTTAATTCTCGGTTTTCAACCTAATAGAAATCTCGCGTTATATATCTTAGAGAGATTCTCAGAAAATATTTTAACCATTTATTTATTATGAAAATTAGGGTATATTATTTTCTAGAAATAAGGGAGCTTTCCTATATGATATTATGCCTTTTTAAGAGAATTGAGACACCCTCCCATCATTTGTCACGCACCTTTCCTATGCATAAGTACGTAAGTCACGCTTAAAAAAATTCAAACCTACCTACCCTCTGCCCCGTGATATCATATAAGTGGTAAGACTGAGGATTCAATAACCCCGCATAAAATTCGCTTGGCCGTATCAGGCCATTCGAGTTTTCCCCTTATGCCTTGAAAATCGTTTTTCGAAAGTTAAATTTTTCAAAACATAAATTTACAGAAAATTTTATGTTGCATCTTTTTTCTTGTTGCTTCGTTTATCGAGGAAATTTTGAGTAAGCCAAAACTTCTGGCGGATGAAATGTTTATTGGGATAATTGCTCCAATTCCCATGTAAAAATATTAAGAACTTTGTCTTTCGGAGCGAGTTGAAGTGAAAATATTTAGCAAATTCTATTTTCTGAAAAATCAAGTTATTTTGATCTTTCTCAGAAACTGTAAAAGATACAGCTTTTTTGCAACAAGAAAAAAGATACAATAAAAAAAAAGATATAATAAAGATAATTTTCTACAAAATGTTGTATTGAAAGAATTATCTTTTGAAAAACGATTTTTAAGGCATCAGGGGACAACTCGAACGGCCTGATGCGGCCAAGCAAATTTTATGTAGATTTATTTAATCTAGAGCCTCATATGTAAAAGCTACCTGAAGAAAATTCAGCGAAAGTTTACAAAATCGACTGATTTTTACGGAATCTTGTGTTATGTAATCAAACGTTTTGGACAGTGATATAGTATGAATCTTGAAAAGCTGAGCGGTTCAAAACACAGATGCTGAAAATTAGTTTTGTATAAGAACCAGTGCAGAAAAATCGCATTATCACGAAAAAGAAACAATAAACTCAAAAAGAACCAATGGATCAAGAAAAATATAATGCAGATACTGAAAGCAGGTTCCAAAAACAATCCAAAACCTAAGTTGAATAACAACCTATATACCGATTTCATATTGAGGAAATCGAATTATCTTCTACACTGCAACAAAGGATGACTTTTACACGACTGTCAAGGAATTAAAGACAACGAATGTCAAACACCATACATATACGAATCCAGAACAGAAACAACGTAAAATGGTTCTAAAATTATCACGTTCAAATGATGCGCTCAGAGGAAAAATGTGACACAGAGAGTTTTGAGGAAAAACAGTATACAAAGAGTTCCGAGGAAAAACAGTAACCGAAAAAGTTCAGAGGAAAAAAGGTAAACAGAATCTCGAGGTAAAAATGTTACTCGGAAATATCTGAGGAAAAACGTTATAGAAAATGTTGAGGGATAAAATGTGATAGAGAAATTTCCGAGGAAAAACGTTACAGAAAATTTTGTGGGGAAAATGTGATATAAAAAGTTCCGAGGAAAAACGTTACAGAAAATTTTGAGGGGAAAAACGTGATAGAAAAATCTCAATCTCAATCGAGTTGAAACTCAACATTTCTCTTTCCAATTAGCCATATAATACGAATAAAATATCACTTTTCAAATAACATCCCCGAAAGTCTGTTTCATAGGGTCCCAAAGAAACCTCATAAGTGAAAAAATGGGTTTTGCGAGTTTTTGGCGCTAATTATGATTTTTTTGCGGTTTCTTTAATTCGAATTGTTTCTAATACATAAAATATTACTTTATACTGAAAATGAGATATTTTAATGAATTGTTTAAACAATTTATTATTGTTTTTAGCAATTTTCTCATAGAACGCACTTAGAAAGACGCGGTTTTTTCACAAATTTTCCATTTGTTGTCCAATTTTCAATTAGATGGAAGTGACAGTTAATCAATGTTATTAATATTGATTGTTTAAACAATGTATTATAAATAGTAATAATATTATATTTGAATAATGCTAGAAAGATGCGTTTTTTTTAATTTCTGGCTTTTTTTCCAATTTTCATTTAAAGTGAAGTAATAATAAATTCAAGTTAACAAAATCATTGCTTAAACAATTTATCATAATTATTAATAATATTATATTTGAATAATGCTAGAAAGATGCGTTTTTTTTTTAAATTTCTGGCTTTTTGTCCAATTCTCATTTAAAGTGAAGTCATAATAAATTCCAGTTAACTAAATCATTGCTTAAACAATTTATCATAATTATTAATAATATTATATTTGAATAATGCTAGAAAGATGCGGTTTTTTGACATTTCTGGCTTTTTGTTCAATTTTCATTCAAAGTAAAGTAATAATAAATTCAAGTTAACAAAATCATTGTTTAAACAATTTATCATAAATATGAATAATATTATATTTCAATAATGCTAGAATGATGCGGTTTTTTGAAATTTCTGGCTTTTTGTCCAATTTTCATTCAAAGTGAAGTAATAATAAATTCAAGTTAACAAAATCATTGTTTAAAAATTTATTATCATTGTTGATAATATTCTCTTTGCTTAATTGGTAGAATTTTGCGTTTTTTTT
>CAKNWU010091084.1:0-11152 GCA_932072015.1 Andricus quercustozae | reverse complement strand
GTCAGTTTAAAAGAAGTTCTAAAATTCTTTTCCGGGTAGAAGTGTCAACTACTTGGTTAAAAATTCAACTAATTTGTTGAAAATTCGTCTTTTTTTTATTTTTTAGTTGAAAATTCATCTCTTTCGTTGAAAATTCTTCATTTTCGGTAGAAAACCAATCTTCTTGGTAGAAAATGTAACTCGTTGAAAAAGAATAATTTTTGGTAGATGATTCAACTCTTTTGGTGAAAAATTCCTGTTTTTTAAAAATAATTAAAAACTTTATTTTGAAAAATTAATTCTAATTTATTTAAAAGGAAAATTTTGCAATTTTGCAAGATTACAAAATTTTAGAAAAAATTTGAGTAAGTTCAAGAGATATTTAAAAGTTTTATAAAGATTCAAGAATAATTTTAAACCTGTAAAAATTTCAAAATTTTTAAAACAAAATGTGGATTCTTGAAGATTTTGAACCAAAAATGTTGATGTAGTTTTTAACGTCTTTCTTATTAGCTATTAATTAATTAAATTAATTAAATTAAATTAATTATTGATTAACCGGAAGTTCAGTGGGGGAAAATTTTTGATTTCAAATTAAAATCTTTTTTAGTTGAAATATCTACTATTACATTTTTTGTTAAAGATTCATGTTTTCTGGTTGAAAATGTAACTATTTTGTTGAAAATTCGTCTTTTTTGGTAAAAAACTAATCTTCTTGTTAGAAAATATAACTCGTTGAAAAATAATCTTTTTCGGTTGAAGATTGATTCATCTATTTTGTGGACTAAAAAAAATTTAAGAAAAAATTCGAGTAAGTTTGAGAGATAGTTAAAAGTTTTGAAATGATTCAAAAATAATTTTAAATTTGTAAAGATTAAAAAAACTTTTAAACAATATGTAGATTATTGAAGATTTCGAGCAAACAATTTATATATAGTTTTTTAATTCTTTCGTATTAGTGATTAATTAATTTGATTAATTTAATTCAATTAACAATTGAATAATCAGGAATTTAGTGGAGGAAAATTAGTAGACACCCTGTATTAAATGAGTAGAGAAAAAAGGTAATTACCAATGTCTTGATGGGAAAAATGGTGATAGTTATGATATCTTTTCATATCATAGAGATAAGATTCAGCCTTGGGGGAGCCATGATGTAAATAATAATGTATCATATCATAAATTAAGTAACCTGTAAAGAAAATTTTAAATTTTATTAATTTTTATTATAAATAATAGAAAGATAAATAATTTTATTTGTAATTGCGTACCAAGAATAGCTCCTGCCACTACGAAATGCATCATTATTTGTGGAAAAATCACTTTGTAGAGGTTGAATAAAATAAATGTGAGAATGGCAGCTGGCAAAGGTGGAAAAACTAGCCTTTGATGATCAAAAGGAGCCTGCAATTTTTATTTTATTGCTGTAAATTCTACAGATTTAAAATTGTTCCCCTATTCTCCCTCCCCCCCTTTTTTTAAAGGAATTCTGCTTTTTCTCCTGTTTTCCAAAAAGCTTCCCCTTCTTCTCCTTAATATCTGAATTAATAGAACCCAATCAAAAGTCAAACTATTTTTATTTGAAAGTTAATTCTTTTTAAGTGACGAGTCTAATATTTTTGGTTCAAACTTCATCCCTTTTGGTTTCAAATTTTATCGCTGAGAATTCATCTTTTTTTAATGAAAATTCAAATACTTGGTTGGAAATTGAACTACTCTTTAAAAATCATTTTAGTAGTTAAAGATTTAAGTAGTTTGATGAAAATTAATTTTTCTAACTGAAAATTTAACGATTCCATTTTTCTATTTTTTTCCAAAATTCATCTCTTTTATTTATAATGATAACATTTTTTTGATTGAAATATGAAATATTACATTTTTTGTTGAGAATTAATTTTTTTTGTGTATTTTCAACTGTTTTTTATTGAAAATAAATTTTTTTTTGGTTCAAATATCAATTATTACATTTTTTGTTGAGAATTCATCATTTTGATGACTAGAAAATTCATATTTTCGGTTGAAAATTCAGCTTTTGATATAAAACTCATTTTTGTTGTTGTTGAAGATTCATCATTTTAGTTGAAAATTCGTTTTTTGGTTGAAAATTAATTTTCTTAACGGAAATTTTAACTATCTTTCAACTTTGACTGCTAAAAATGATCGTTTTTAATTAAAAATTCAACTGTTATATTATTCACGGGGAATTAGTATTTTTTTTAGAAAATTTAACAACTTGGTTGAAAGTTGAACTACATTCTTAAAAAATCATTTTATTGGTGGAAGATTGAAGTATTTTGTTGAAAATTAATTTATCTAACTGAAAATTTAACTATTTCATTCCAAAATTCATCTCTTTTATTTACAATAAAAATATTTTTTGATTGAAATATTAACTATTTTATTTTTCGTTGAGAATTCACATTTTTTGGATGAATTTAACTGTTTTTTATTCAAAATAAAATTTGTTTTGGTTCAAATATCAATTATTACATTTTTTGTTGAGAATTCATCATTTTGACAAGAAACTTCATATTTTCGGTTGAAAATTCAGCTTTGGATATAAAATTTCTTTTTTTGTTGTTAAAGATTCATTATTTTAATTCAAAATTCATCTTTATGGTTAGAAATTCGTTTATTAGGTTCAAAATTAATTTTTCTAACTGAAAATTTAACTATTCCATTCCAAAATTCATCTCTTTTATTTATAATCAAAATATTTTTTGATTGAAATATCAACTATTACAGTTTTCGATGAGAATTCACCTTTTTTGGGTGAATTCAACTGTTTTCGATAAAAAATTTTTGGTTGAAATATTAACTATTGTATTTTTTGTTGAAAATTTGTTTTTTTTTGTTTGAAAAAAAATTTTTTTGGTGAAAAATTGAACTATTCAATTTTTGGTTCAAAGTTGATCGTTTTTAGTTGAAAATTCAACTATTTGCTTAAAAATTCATGTATTTTGTTGCAAATTGTCTTTTTTTAAGAAAACAAATCTTCTTAGTTAAAAAATGTATTAATTTATTAAAAATTAATTTTATTATTTGAAGATTCATCTCTTTGGTTGAAAATTAATTAATTTATCGGTTTTGGTTAAAAATTGTACTACTTGGTTGAAAATAAGTTTTTTTTCTGTTGTAGATTCATTTTCTGAATTGAAAATTGATCTTAAAAACTAAACTATTCGGTTGAAAATGAACTTTTTTGTCGAAAATTCATATTTTTAGGTTTAAAATTAAAACTATTTCATTCAAAATTTATATTATGGGGTTGAAAATTCCTCTGTTTTGTAGACTATTCGCTTTTTTGGCTTGGAAATTAAATAATTTCGTTATAAATCTTCTATCTTTTCTAAAAAATCTCGGTTGGAATATCGTCTTTTTGGTTTGAAAATTCATCTCTTTTATTTAAAATATATATATTTTTATCGAAATATCAACTTTTACTTTTTTGTTGAGAATTTATATTTTTGGATAGAAAATTGATCCTTTTGGTTGAAAATTCAACTATTTTATATAAAATTAATTTTTTAGGTTGAAGATTCATCAGTTGATTCAAAACTCATTTTTATGTTGTTAAAAATTAATTTTTTCAATTGAATATTTACATAACTATTCAGCTTTTGGTTAAAAGTTTATCGTTTTTAGTTGAAAACTCAAGTACTTGGTTGAAAATTCACGTATTTTGTTGAAAATTATTTAAAAAAATAGAAAAATCATCTTCTTGGTTGAAAGATGAACTACTTTATTAAAAATTCGCTCCCTAGGGTTCAAGTGACGTCGAAGCTGGTGGAAGGGCTCAAGGTTCTAATCCAGGGGTCTCCACAATCCACAGGTGCAGCGTGACCCAGGATCACCCGACCTTTTTTAAGATCTACCATTTTTTTTTTCGAAGGGAAACTGAGAGAAAATTTATGACTCCTCGGGAAAAAATCTCAGTTAGAAGGACTCGGTTCTGAAATTTGAACCTGGAGGACCCTTTTTTTAAGGGTTCCAATCGGCTCGAATCAGGTAAAGGATTTTGACAGTTCTGGGTCGAAGCTGAGTAGATCCGACCTATTGGCCTGGGATCGCCAGTAGATACAAGATCTACCTTTGGAGACCCCTGGTCTAATCTGACGAGAGACCTCGAGATGATGAACCAGAGGGACTGCATTCGCGTGGTGTGGAACTGACGGACTCTAGGCTGCGGGACCTAAACTAAGGTGGGGTCCTTCCAGGGGGTAATAGCAAAACCCCCTGGAATATCGAGGGCTAGAGTTCTTATGCTCCAAAACCATGATGTGATTCCCGTATCAAGGGCTGAATGGCACCAGGTTTACCAAATCCTTGAATACCCCAACGTTCCCCGTGTCTGTCGAGACGGACACAGTAGGGTCACAAAGAAGGAGTCTTAACGGAGACTTTGGAATATCAGACCGTCCCCCTATAAGCGGGGCTCTGCAGGGGGTGTTCTTTATTTCCATTGCTACTCATGGGACCAACATGGCCTAGAAAAACCAGAAGGGGAGAAACCAGAAAGCCAGAAGGCGATGGCTCATCAGGGACCATCCTACCAGAAGCGATGCAGATCACTAAAACCGATGACAACAATAAAGTTGCCGCGGTTGAAGGAAAGATTACTTGGCTCTAGGAAAAACCAAAGCGGTGCCCAGAAATTGAAAGGCCGCACAGCGCGGCTCTCGAACTATAGCCAAGGCTCCTCACAATGGACCTTAGATATCGCAGCATCATCGAGAGCAACACCTCCTGCTGGGCCTACGGGCAAGAGGAAGAAGAACTCCAAGAGACGTCCTGAATTAGTCTATTTACGGGAATCGCAATGATGTAGATAAACTTGCAACACAGCAAAGGCGCCTCGACGGTTCTAACCAGGCTTATGGAAATTGCAGACAGACATTGCCCTAATACAGGAATCCTGGCTATACAGGGAAAGGATTAGTGGCTTAGGTGGGTGCTTCCACCTCCTAAAGAGTTCGAGGCTCTAATTCAGCACTGGCAGGAGAATAGGATTCCTCTGCTGTTAGGCCCAGCAGAAAATTCCTGTACAGGAACCTCGGAGGATCCTGCACATGTTCATGTACAGGAAACTGCACATGAACCTGTACAGATAATCTTGACGGTTCCTGTGCAGGAATTTGGCGAAGGAAACTGTACATGATCCTGAAAAGGAACCTGCACCGACAAAAGAACCTTTGAATGATCCTGTACGGCTTCCGGTAGAGGTTCCATTGCGAAGAAAATGGATGGGCAGGTTGCTGTATAGAAACGTGTATAGGATCCCTCACAAAAAGACATTAAAGGAACCTTTGGAAGGATCCTGTACAGAAATACGTATAGGGTCCTTTGCATGAAGCCATCGCGAAAACTCATGTTGCTTACAGCTATAAAATTGCCTTCCTTTTATTCCTCTGCAGCTCTACTTCACTATCGAGAGACCCAAACAACTAGCGACCCCTCGCGGATTAGTTCCTACGCAGGTTCATGTATAGGATCCTGAACATGATCCTTTACATGAACCCACACCTTCGCCAAATTCCTGCACAGGAGCCGTCAAGATTACCTGTACAGGTTCGTGTGCAGTTTCCTGTACAGGAACATGTGCAGGATCCTCCGAGGTTCCTGTATAGGAATTTTCAGCTGGGGGTTGTGACGCAAAATCCTACCATACAATGTAAGGGGAACACAAACATCAACGGCAGAGGAAAGGATTTAATTGAATACCTAGCCGGTACTGAGGTTCTCGAGTTGACTCTACGCTCAGTAGAACTGAGGAGCAAGATAGTGGGCTGGAAGGTCTCTGACGAGGAGTCCCTCGGATCCTAAATATATCTTGTTCCAGTTAGCCCTAGGAAAACCGGTGGTTTAAAAGATCAGAGACCCCAGGAACACACTTTGGGACTCATATAAAGATGAATTCGAAGGCAGGCTTGTGGAATTCCCCACAAGCTACGGTACCATAGATGAGTTAGATCCTACCACGGATTTTCTGCGAAGTGCTCTGATTATATAATATCAGAATAATAGCCCTACAAGTGCAATTAAATCGAGGAAAGGAGCAGAGTAATAAAACACCCACCTGGGGAAACTGCGTAAAAAGACTAGAGCGTTGTACAACAGGGCGAACGAAACTAAAATGCCCTCCGACTGGGACACTTACTTGACGGCTAAGTATGATTACAATAACAACATAAGAACCTACAGACAGGAAGATTGGTGAGGCTTCTCCGAGGAATCTATAAACATTCAGAATGCAGCGAGGTTCCACAAGATCCTGGCAAAAAATACGAAGGCTTGCCTTTGTCTCACAAGGCTCGATGATGGCGAGTTTGCTAAATATGAAGAAGAAACACTGAATTACCTGATGGAAGTCCACTTCCCAGGTTTTCAGCGAGCTCAAACGGACCGAGAGGAGGAAGGCTGGGACCAGAAGAGGGAGAAGGCTGAATGGAATTTCGCCACCAAGGTTGTTGACATCGAGAAGGTGGAATGGGCCATTGGTTCCTGCTGATCCCTTTAAATCACCGGGGGCGGATAGCGTCTGCCCAGCGCTCTTACAAAAGCGTGACATCGGCATGGAAGGACGGCAGAGTGGCCTCTATTCCCAAACCTGGAAAGGAGGGCTACACTGCTGCTAAATTTTTCCGGCCGATCAGTTTGACTTCCTTTATTCTGAAGACGCTACAAAAACTGGTCAAGAGGTACAGGGATGAGGTGCGCTCCATGCTGCCGTGGAAAAATTGGAGCAGCAGTTTGAATAAGGAGGGTATGCTGTGGACACCTTTTTGGAGAAGGTGCATTCTGCAATACCCTCCCCCAGATTTCATCTGTCGGGAGGATTCAAGGTGTGGCGTGCCAGACTATATAAAGCTAGTAAGCTAGATAGGAAGCATGCTATGCCAGAGGCGACTCGAAACCAGATGGGATGAGGCCTAGTTGGGGGAGTAGTACCGCGGGGATGGCCTCAGGGGGTGTCCTGTCACCCCTCCTATGGTGCATCGTAGTGGGCCGCCTCCTTCGTAGGCTAAATGAGGCACGCGCTTGACTTTGTAATACTAATCATGGGGGCTCATCTTGAAACGTTGATAGGTTGATAGGTTCCTGGTTCCGATTACGGTTACGATTGACTGTCCGGTTCATACACACACGGTACACGAGGCCTGCGAGTATTTTTTCAAGGCAGCGAAAACAGCTGACGAGTCACGTGACTTCATCGACCGCTGTGATTGGCTACGATCAGCGACAACTGTGGCCCGGTCGAAACCGCTGCGATTGAAAATAGAGAGAATCCTAAACGCGCAACCCGAACCGGGGCCGGATCATGAACCGGTCGACGGTTCCAATCGTAACCGTAATCGGAACCGGGAACCGCTCGTCTGAATACGGCTTTACAGGGTCAGCGCTGGGCATTGTTGAGCTCTGGTGTGAAAGCTCAGGGCTCTTGGTAAATCCGGAAAAGACCAGTTTGGTTATTTTTACGAGAAAGTATAAAGTGTCGAAATTTGACGCCTCTACATTCCGTGGTAAGAGGCTGATGATTTTAGATGCAGTTAAATATCTAGGAGTAAGTCTAGATAGCAAACTGGACTGGGTGAAGCATCTGGAGAAACAATGCAGGAAGTTTATCATGAAATTTTTTATTCGCAGAAGAGCATTTAGTTTGACATGCCGTGGCCTGGTGGCCACGGGTGAAACTCAAAACGAGGCAGGATAAGCGGGGCGGCTCATGCGATGGTCCACCTGGCAAGAGAAAATAGATAGACTTGGGGACTAATCACGCTAGACTCCCAAGTGACATCAGTGCACTGCCAATTCTAGAAATGAGGCAAGACAGAAGAACAACACGCTTCAATTTCATCAAGACTTTCTGCGTCAGCATCCCATGCAGGGATATGTGGAAATCAAATGGTAACCGGTTCCACCAAGGGGAGGGGATAGGGAGCCCACTTGGGAGGCATGCCAACGTATTTCAGGCGCAGGTCCTGGCTGCCCTGCGCTGAAACATTAATAGAGGGAAACGTTGCTGGTAAGCAGATCACAATCAGCTCGGATAACCAAGCGACATTAACTGCAGATGGAAAACCTGACATAACACCAGAGCTGGTTTGGGAATGCAAGAGGGAATTAAATCAACCTGCAGACAAGACGTGACCCTCACATGGGTTCCTAGTCATACAGGGATCAAGGGCAAAGAAAAAGCGGTACTGGGACTATCGTCTTGCTGCATAGGGATAGCTATTAAAAGCTGAACCTGGACGAAGCACCGGGAATACTGGGAATGAACCCAGGGTTGTCGAGAGACTAAAGCATAGACTGCCCGAAATGCGGCTGGGATGATGAAACATCCCTGCATGTCTTATGCCATTGTCCGGAATTAGTTAGGCTCAGGCAACAAACCCTTGGGACCCACTTTATGGAACCCGAGGAAATTATATCGCGATCAGTGGTTGACGCTCTGGGCTTCACCAAGAGGTCTGGAATCAACTTCTGAGAGCGAATAGTTAAGGGTGTGACACTGTGGCACCAGTGGTGATAACAGACTGCGACTTTTTCAACTGCGCATGCGTCGCGTAAAGAAGGAGTGACGAAGAAAACATCAGTTTTCTTCGTTACTCCACTATTGCGCCACGCCTGCGCAGTTGTAAAAGTCGCCGTCCATTAGCACCACTGTGTGGCACTAGAGTTCTGAGTCGGTTATATTATTTTGAGAACGGTAACGAGAATGAGAATATTACCGAGAATATAACCGGCAGATACATTCTTTGAGAATTTATGAGAATGAACCAAAGTCAACATAACCTCAAATTTCAAATCAATTTTTGATAAATTAGCGGTAAATTCAAATTTAGATAGTTTACAATACAAAATTTTAATATTTTAACTGTAAAACTTCTTGTATGCATTTTTATTTATTTATAAATATATTTATATAAGTAAATAACTTAAAAGTAACTATGAAAATAAAGTAAACAATAACAATATTGTTAAAAATCATAAATTCTTAAATTCTTTTAATTTTCTTTTTAAATTCTGTCATATCATCCGTTATATAACCCGAACTAAAATTCTCGAGAACAAACTTATTAAAAATGGATTTTATTAGTTGAAGATTCATCTCTTTGTTTAAAAATTAATTTTTTGAGCTGAAAATTTAACAATTCCATTTTGGGTTGAAAATTTATCGTTTTTTGTTGGAAATCCACCCTGTTTTTTCAGTTTTAAGAGCATTTTCGGCTGTGAAGTCTGGCTCTAGCAAAATAAATACTTACAAAAAGAAAGTTAAGATACAACAGTAATTAAATAATTTTGATATTTTTTTTTCATAACTTTACCTTGTGATGAACTCCATGTAGAAGGAAATGTAAAGTGATAAGAGTTCTCGAATTTGCAGGTGGCTTCAAATGAAATAATTTACGATGTAAAATATACTCGATAAAAGTCCACAATAAAAGCCCAAGTCCAAGTGCTATTAATATTTTTGGAATGGAACAGACTGAAAAAAAATCTTTGTGAGATACGAATGTTAGTTTTCATTTGCTGTCTCTAGAAACTTTGGACTTTGATAAAAGAAGTATTTTTTACTTATGTTTTCTGAAATATCAGTTATGCAGCCTTGGTAAAAAAAATAAAGAGAGACAGGTATCCAGATAATTGGAATGATAAACCAAGGAGTTTTAGAATTATATTCCAGGAAATCGGATTGAAAAAGGCGAATAGATCGATTTACAGGGAGATTAACCCATTTCCAGTAATTATCTGCTAGAGAGCCTACTTGCCACAATATTGGTGCATTCCAATCCACAAGCCTCTAAAAAATTAAGAAAATTACATATTAGTCAACTCGAAAATTAATTATTAATAATTAGGGTGACCAGATGGCTATTCCATGACCAATTTTTCATTTTCTCTGACCAATTTTCAAGCAATAAGATTAATTTTCAACAAAATACATGAATTTTCAGCAAATAGTTAAATTTGTAACCAAATAAATGAATCTTCCATCAGATAGAATAATTTTCGACCAAAAGAGTAGAATTTTTAACAAAGTACGTGAATTTTTAATTAATTAAGATAAATTTTCGACCCAAAATCGAATAGTTATATTTAATGTTAAAAAAATTAATATTTAACGATACAAAAATATTTCAACAAAACAGTTGAATTTTCAACCAAAGAAATTAATTATCAACCAAAGCGATGAATTTTTCACTAGTAAGATTAATATTCTACCAAAAAAAACGAATTTTCAATAAAGTGCATCAATTTTCAACTTAAATAGATGAATTTTCCACCAAACATGGAGTAGTTAAATTTTAGTAAAAAAAATAATTAAAAAAAATGTATCTTAAATTTAAAAAAATGAATTTCGAACCAAACACTTGAATTTTCGACCAATAATATGAATTTTCAACCATAAAGATGAATTATCAACAAAATACATGAATTTTCAATATAAGACTTAAATTTGTAACCAAAGGAATGAATCTTCAACCAGAGAAAATAATTTTCTACCAAAAAGTCGAATTTTCAACAAAATACGGGAATTTTTAACTAAAAAAGGTAAATAATCAACCCAAAATGGAATAGTTATATTTACAGTTAAAAAAATAGATTTTTAAACATAAAAAATATTGCAACTAACAGATGAATTTTCAAAAAAAGAAATTAATTGTCAACCAAAAAGATGACTTTTTCACTAATAAGATTAATATTCTACCACAAAAGACGAATTTTCAACATAGTGCATCAATTTTCAACTAAAATAGATAAATTTTCCACCAAACGTGCAGTAGTTAAATTTTAGTGAAAAAATTAATTAAAAAAAAATGAATCTCAAATTTAAAAAAATGCATTTTTAACCAAACAGTTGAATTTTTAACCATAAAGATGAATTATCAACAAAATACATGCATATTCAACAGAATAGTTAAATTTTTAACCAAAGGAATGAATCTTCAACCAGAGAGAATAATTTTCTACCAAAAAAGTCGAATTTTCAACAAAACACGTGAATTTTTATCGAAGAAAGATAATTTTTCAACCGAAAATGGAATATTTATATTTACAGTTAAAAAAATTATTTTTTAACCATAAAAAAATATTTCCATAAAACAGTTGAATTTTCAAAAAAAGAAATTAATTGTCAACCAAAAAGATGACTTTTTCACTAATAAGA
>CAKNWU010091072.1:0-12047 GCA_932072015.1 Andricus quercustozae | reverse complement strand
TCGTTTTACGAATGCTACCTGTGAATACTATTCTTTATGTTATTAAAAACGCCAGACCTTATACTCTCACTGCAAAATCCAAGTTTTTTTATTGATAATTATCGAGTCTGGCAGTATGTTATCCCCAAGCTATCGGTCTGGCGATTGAATCATAATAAACTTGGGGCATCAATAATCGATCCTAGAAGAAAATTGGCTCTTATATTGTCACTGCAAATTTCCAATTTTTTCACCTGGCTCAGGTGCCCAAACGCCCCAGGCAGGGTGTCTGGCATTTATGGGTTTCGAAAGAAGGGTCATTTCCCAGATATATAAGCCAAAAACTAGGACTTATACTCTCACTTCACGAAAAACGTCACCAGCTCTTGGACTATAATAAAGTTAAATAATCTGAAAAGTGGAATAATGCTACAGTATGATATTATAATATTATATATTTACCAATAGTATTCAGAAAAACGGCTAAGGCCAAGTAGAGAGTACCGAAGATTATCTTCATTTTCGATGATACTGATTCAGGGAGAAATTCGTCAACAGTTTAAATAATGAATATTCGTCAAGACAATTGCACATATACATATATACTGGTAAATCCTACTAGCTATCTCACTCGACGTTCTAATTTGAGGCCTCGATAAAGATAATTTAGGACTGAAAATAATAATTTTAGTTCAAAACATGGTCATATATTATACTTTAATACTTATATACATACATACATTTCGTTTCGATTTCGAGTACTTCAGAGAACAAATTGCATCACAAAGCGAAGTATAACAGCATGCGATCATAGTTTAAACAAAGTTTAAAGCCAAACAGATCTTTCCTAATATCACGTTACCTCTGTATGATTTAGGGCCTTATTTACCAAAAGGAGTTTTAAAATTTTGTTATTTTACACGTCTGAGTTTTAAGTAATTTAGTTGAAAAGGTTTTAATTTCATACTATTCGGTTCGAAATTACTTTAAGCCAGAATTTTTCAATTTCAAATGCTATTACATAATCTGAAATTTTTTTAACAATAAAAAAAGTATTTTATAAATTGAATAATTTACAAACTGAAACTAGGAGATTTAAGAATAAACATTTTCAAATTAACCTCTGCAAATTTTAAAAATGACAAATTTCATGATTTACCTTAAACCACCTTAAATATTTGTATAAACTTCTTGGAGAATATTGATATCAATTGTTGGCTTAGGGTTACACAAATTTGTATATAATTAGCTTTCTTCAAACTTTTCGACACGCAAAAGTTGCTCGCTTCAGTAATTTATTATTTCTTAGAATATTGTATAAGATTTTGCAGTCATTGTGAATAACTACGTTGCTGAAAAAATTGTGTGGAGATTTAGATGTTACAGCCTTTCTACGCGCATCTTTTTATTAAAAATAAAACTGACTATAGATATCAACTAAAAAATAACATTTTATAACCGTTTAAAGTCCTTTTAGGAAATTTGCTTTATTTTCATAGACTACAAGATAAGAAAGATTTGAAAAAACTAACTGGGATCTTTTTTTTTAAAGTAAATGGTTGAAGAGGGGGATTTTGTTTTCCATTGATGTAATATAACTTTTGGAAAAAATATTAATTGAAATTAACATAAAGAATTAATTAATATTTGTGTGCCTCAGTTTACCATTCGTCGTAATTTATATCCCGGTATTTTATATGTTTATTTGTAACTTTGTGGTGCACGTGTAGCAAGTACAGCTGATAGTGTATAACGCGACATACGATTCGCAACATACGTGGGATAATTTAAAGGACAAATACTTATGTATTCATTTTATGAGAAAATATTTTGTAATGTAATAAAAATATAGATAAAGCAGCATTGAAATTACACTATCCTTCTTTTGTAATCAAATTTCAATGAAACGTGTTATTATCTTTACATCATTTCACATTTCTCAATTTCGGTACTAGTAGCCACGGCCTTACAAAATATCATTTTCTGGGGACGCACAGGTATTTCGTCTGGGCATCGCTAATGCATTTATTGACACACCAAATTTTAAAACTCTTGACTAGTTAACAATGTTGTTAACCTATCTTCAAAAAAGGTAAATATCCTTATTAATAGATTTTTAAGAAAAAGTTTTATAATTTGTCGTTGTAAATTTTGGTATAACCATGTTTTTAATAAACTTCTAGCCTGATGAAGTCAGCGCACCAATGCTGACGAAACGTCGCTTTTGAAAAAAAGAAACATTTTGAGTTTTCTTACATCCAACTCATTTGGTCCTACAAGATCAAAAAAGTACTTTAAATAAATTTAACATGGAGGGCGACAAAGATAATTTAATGATGAATTTACGGAGTCATAGATCGAAAAAAGACTCAACACCATATATAGGTATACCAAACTACTTAAAATACATCGACGAACACCATGGATCACATATTACAAGCATACTAAGCACCTTTCTACGTTTAAAAAAAAACTAGCAAGATCTACATCGCATAGAATATTTCTACATTGAAAACCCTTTACAATGTTTTTCGCGAATTTTCTTATTTTTAGTCATTTACCCCTTATTTCAACCCCTAACTTAGGGGTTGATGTTATCCTCATCTTTTTTCCTTTTAATCTGCATTACATTTACTACAATTTAAAAAAAAATTGTATCGATATCATGATTTACCTTTGAGATTCAGCAAAAAGAAAAACAAAAGGTCATCGATGTTTTAAACATGCTCAAATTCACCCCTTACTTCAACCCCTGCAATAAGCAATGTAGGCATTCTTACATATTTTTCTTTAACCCACGTAACATGAACTTTATTTAAAAATGCAAAAAATAAGATCTCTTTCAACAGTGAAACAGCGCCTTGAACGACGAGTAAAATGGATTCAGGAAAATTCCACCTTTTCAACTCATCTTTCCCGCCTGTTCAATAAAACGTCACGTGTCGTTAAAAATCCGCCTAGCCGAGAAGAGATTCAAGTCTTCTCGGAGAAAGTGTATGGAGATACTTATCAGCTAAATGAAGACGCTTCAGATATATCACTTTTTCGCAACTTTTTCCAAATGCAAAGGTTGCAAGCTCCAGAGGAATAGTGTCTACTAATTACTGCTGAAGAAGTGAAGAAAGTTATCGCTAGAACTAAGAACTTTTCAGGCCCGGGTCACATAAAATCAACAAATTTTGCTGGGTGAAGTTCACTTCTACGCACCGACATCTAGCTCTTATATTTACTACTTTATTAAACGGAGAACAAACCATCCCGCAGTGGCTAGTGGATGGACGCACGGTATTGCTCCCTAAGACCAGAGATTTGTCAAGTCCACAGAACTACAGGCCCATAGTTTGTTCAAACACTAGCTACAAGCTATTCACTGGTATCCTCAAAGAGAGGATATTAACATCTATCGAGCCCGTATCGAGTGCAATAGTTGAACAACATGAATGCAAGAGAGGGCTGGTAGGTGATAGGGAGAACCTATTAATAGACGAAGGTGTTACCCAAGACTCGATCAGGTGTCGACGCAATCTCTCCATGGCTTGGATTGACTATTGTAAGGCATTCGATAACACAAACCACGATCTACTTATTAAGGTCCTTGAGTGCCTCGAGGTGCATCCAAAAATATTGACATTCATAAAAGAGCTTATGATCTTGTGGCGGACAAGATTTGTCTTAACATCTCACAATAGACAACTGACTACCAGCTATATCACCTATAAGGGGGGGGGGGGGGGGTCTTCCAAGGACACTCTCTAAGTCGAATACTTTTCTGCATCTCCCTCTTGCCTCTATTTATTGTCCTACAAGGCAAAACCTCTGGATATCTATGTGGCCCGCCGAACAGAAGCGA
The DNA here is from genome assembly GCA_932072015.1 of Andricus quercustozae. NCBI lineage: Eukaryota > Metazoa > Arthropoda > Insecta > Hymenoptera > Cynipidae > Andricus > Andricus quercustozae. Next base: position 8,218 of record CAKNWU010091072.1, on the reverse strand, counting down.
ATATAAGGTCAACTATCTTTTATACATGGACGACCTTAAACTCCTTGCTTCCTCGAAAGAGGATCGTAACATCCTTGTGGAGGCGTTGAATAGGTACTCTGAAGCGATTGGCATGAGCTTTGGATTGAACAAGTGTGCCTGCGTCGACGTACACCGAAGAGGAGTAGACTACATCATCGCGTGCCGATCGGGATATTCAACTCATTGGCGGAAATACCATTCACCATCTTGTTAATGAAGAAACATATACATATCTTGGAATACCGCAAGCGGAAACCCAAAATGTGCGTGTCTTAAAAACGGCCCTTATAAAAAGGTATCGCCAAATTCTCAGAAAAATTTGGGCTTCCGAATTATCTGGAAAGAATAAGATCCAGGCGACCAATATGCTGGCCGTTCCTATACTGCTCTACACATTTGGCGCAGTAAAATGGAACGTCGATGAGTTGAAGCAACTTGACGGAAGCACACGCAAGATGATGACAATCTATCGAAGTAATCATCATAGATCTTCCGTACCTTGAATATACCTACCTCGAGATAAAGGGGGTAGAGACTTACTAAGCTTGGAGTATCTTCATCGAAGAACGGTTCTGGCTACAGCCAGATCAGATCTAAATAGTGCAGATTCTCTTATGCGACTCGTACATGAACATGAAGTCGTCAATGTTGCGGCATTTCTATACCGTGCCGCAGAGGAGCTTGGCCTCCCATTTTATTTCAGCGATTCTACACATGGCCTAGCATCACTAACACCTTCGGTGCTAAAAAAATGTGTACAGGAAGCTGAACATACGCTTCTACTAAGAGAACATGCTGAAAAGCCCCTTCATGGTAAATTCTACGGTATCATACGTATAGAAGAGCTCTCGATAGGTCTGTCCAACATGTTTCTCAAGTCTGGTGGATTGAGATCGGAGACTGAGGGATGTCTTTTTGACTGTCAAGACGGCCTTATAGACACCTTAGTTTACCGCAAGCGCATCATGAATATACCTGTAGGCGATACTAACTGTCTAGCGTGTAAAAATCTGGTCTGTCAACACTGTTCCTCATAACATCCTACACAGATTGGTAGCTCTAAAAAAGTATCTAGAGGTGAAACCTTTATATATCCAACTGTCCCGTCTGCCGCGTAAGGTCATCCGCGGCTAGAGACCTGACTCCAAGGAACAGTGTTGAACGATGTTCTCTCGCGTAAATTTCTTGCTCTGGCTTACCTTCTAGGACAGAACCAGCAGAAGTGGATGACGTAAACGTTCCAGTTGTGTCGGGATTGGTTGCTTTAAGGAACCATTATCGCAGCTTCCGGAGCGTACAAATTCTCATAATATTAATAATATCTCTGTAATATTTTATAGGTACATTCTTCAAAGACATAGTCATGTATATTCACCTGAAAAAATTATGTTGGCTGATATTTACTACCGCAAATCTTGATATTTTCCATCAGAATGCTCAATAATCAAATAGTATATTGTGTATCGATGGCGTAAAGAAGGCTATTTTGACAAGTGTGAATTTGCTGCACAAGCGACGCGAGGGCAGCAGTCGCACGAGGCAAAATCGCTTTACGCCCTTGATGTGAAGCAGATAGAGGATGTTTGGTGTACTTGACAATTTTAGCTTATATGTGAAAGGAAGAAATAGCATACTTTGCAGAAGGGAGACTGTTGGGTCTAGCAATACAATTTTTTCAAAGATAAAGATCAATTCCTCCATATTCTCACTTGCGGGGGCAGTGTATGTGTAGCGGGTGTAGAGTTTTATGCAGCGGGCGTAAAGTTTTATGTAGCGGGCGTAAAGTTTTTGTTCGCCCGGCGACGGATTGCCCATGAGCAAACGTCAAAAAACAAAAAACACTTATTTTGTGGTTCATTCGTTTCAGATATGCATATATATATTATTAAAGATATAAAACGGACAACAAATTTTTAAAAAATATCAATGTAACCAAATTTTCATTAGGCAGTGCAGTATAAAATGTGATATTGGATAGATTTGAATATTGATTCTTATCAATCCTTCTTCACCTTTTTCTTATTGTGGGAATAGATTAATTCACCCAAATAAAGTGTAATTCAGCCATATTTCACAATTTCAGTTTTTGTAACTAGCTTTATTCGCATAACAAAGCAAGGGTCAACCGTTACAGATAAGTGAAGGTAGCCTTCTACTTTCAGCGAGACGTCTGCCTCGTCTGCCGTGGCAAGGGTCCAGGACCATGCAGCAAAATTCCAGAGACAGCAACTGCAGTTACTGACAGTTACTGCTATTGTATTTTGGTTTTCGATCTTTAAACAAAATAGGAAAAGTTTTACCAAAACCCATCTCTGAGATGGGGGAGATATTACTATTCAGACTGCATATGCTAGGGAGTTGGCAAATATATTAAAACGATCGGCCGTAAAATGGAAAACGGAACACCCGTTCTGATAACCGTTCTAATAATACCTATTGATTTGAATTGATGATTTTTCACTTCTTTTGTTGCAGTGATTTTTGAAATCCTGAACTCTAAAATAGGGTACCCTCCCTGGATCCTTTTTTTTTCAAATCAATATAAATTATATCTGTAAATTTCAAATATTAAAAAAAAGTTATTAATATTACTTAGAAATATTTCGTTTTAAATTTGTGGATGTCAGGTCTTTTTGCGCACTTTTTTTTATTTCTAATTTCTACACAAAGCGTTTTAAAGTTGATCAAACTTACCATATCGTGCATTAATATAAGTACTTTAGGGCCGGTTTCACCAACCTCGGTTAAAAAGTTGATCCTCGGTTAAACCGATAATCGACGGTTAAATATGGCGTATAGCGTTCATTTTGACTGGCCGTCAGTTAACCAATGATTTAACCGAGATTGGTGGAATTGGCCCTTACTGAAATGTTTCTAGAAAAAATGTAATAATCGAAGGAAATATGGAAAATGACTGAGGCTTAACATGGTCTACTTTTTGTAATCGCCCATATATTTGTTTGACAAAATAATATATTTCTCTGATTTTAAAGTATCATTTGTTACACGAAGTCGGTTTAAAATTTTGGAAAAATGTAATGGGTAACTAGTTGCTAACCATAATTTAAGGACTTTTTATGTAATTTCCATTGATTCTACCGCTCCGATTTCCGATCAGAAACAATATTGTATTTTAATTTTACGTTTTAAATATTGGAATGATTGCGTTCGGCCTCTCTTCCATGACGAGGCAATATTTCCCTGGCTGCTTGTTCATGAAATTGGTTGTACATTCGATAGATTGCTTGATCGCTTGTATCAAGGTTTTCTTGATGGTTCAATAAAGGGTTTGCTCGAAGGGTTTCTAGATGGCGTAATTCACGGATTGCTTGAAGATTTGCGATTCCAATTGCTTCCTCATGTACAGAATCTCTTACCCGTTGGATTGCAAGCTGGATTTCTTCCTCTCTTGTATCAGCTCTTCCGTTCTGAATTGCTAGAACTCGATGGTTTACTCTGTGTGCATCAGCAGTTAATTCAATCTTACGAATATGTGACAAATAACTTCCAACACCCATCCGTTCAAGTTCTTCAGGGGTCAGATTTACAAACTCTTTATTAATTGTGTCATATACAGTATTAGGTTGGCCAGACTCAGAAAATATTGGTTTAATGAGCCCTTCTGAAACCCATCCAAAGATGACATGATCTCTTTTTACTAAAGTTGAAGATTCATCAAATGTAGCCGTGCTGCGATGAAACATTTTTCGTAAAACCCTGTTCTCTTCGTTATCTTTATATTAAAATGTTTCTATTTCAGGAAGGTAAATACCATCGGAGCCAGAAAATAATTGCTTTAAAGTCTTCTGCAAACTTAATTCTGTAAGAAGAAATAAAAAAGATTGAAACATTATACTTAAAATACAAAATAAATAAATATATCTGTTCCTTTTACTGACAAAGAGAGACTCAAGTCTGTGGATCTCGCAGTTTTTTTGTAAAAGATTAACAGATTTTTCAAGTTTGGAATCTTAAAGAAAAAGAATTATAATTGCAACGACTTTTTTCTTTTTAAAAATTTACTTTTCAAACATAATTTTTTTAAACATTGTCAAAACATGTGAATTTTTTAAAAAGTGAAATTATTTATTCAAATAGAAATGCTCATAAAAGTAATTATCAAATTTTTAACAATAAAGAAAATACTGTTTCAATTTATACAATTCTTTTATAATACTTTTTAATTCAGTTTCAAGGCAGAATGGCGCTTCCTAAACATTAATTTAACATAAATCAACAATAATTTTTTCCTAGTTTGTATTTGACCTATTTCGAAAAGAGCTCAATAGTTTATTTTTCATTTTCAAGTATAAATCACATTAAAATCATTAGCGAAACAATATTCTTTAAAGAAAAGTCGAGTGCAGGAACTTTCAGGTTGAAAATTAATGACATTCACCGTGCAGTATTATAAAATTTAAATAGAAACGTTGAATGTTTTTTACATTTATTTATCAAACATCTAGTTTCTATCGCTGCAAAAAATTAATGCGGTTTTTTATTTTTATTCCCATTTCCTTTAATTTTATATAAAAACATCGTACGGCGCCGCCAGGAAACGCTGATAAACATTTTTAAAAGAAAATTGCGCAAGTTTTCAGATAAGTTTTATGATACTGGGGTTTTAAGTTTGCCGCAAATTTTACGAATAAGCATAAGTTAGTGAAATTTGAGTGGTATTTTGAGACTGCTGCTATTACAAGTGTAATTTAAATGATAGATATGTATGCTATTATACTATTATATATTTACCATTAGTATTCGGCAAAACGGCTAAGGCCAGGTAGAGAGTACCAAAGATTATCGTCATTTTCGATGATAGATGATACTGATTCAGAGAGAAATACGTTAAAGGTTTAAATAATGAATACTCGACAACAGGGGTGCGCAGCCACGGGAAATTTCTCGAGTCCAGTTCTTTTAACACTTGTGGATCGCTCGCTTCGTCTCTCCCACCATGAGTCTCTACTCTACTCTAAGAGTTCGGGGTGGTGGTAAATTCTGACGTCATAGAACCAGGACTGAGTTTAGAAATAATTTTATTTTGAATATACCTGCTTACGAACCGCAATATAATTTAAGAAATATTAATTATTAATAATATAATTAAAAAATTAATAACATTAGTCATATTATATAGTTAAGGGCATGTGATACTTAAACAATTATCGATTTTAGCAGTGTTAGGTTCCCCCGGCTTTTTTCCTACAATAATAAAGATTTTGCCTTAAAAATTTGGGGAATGATAGCGAACATGCTAACGGACGTCCCCGAACTCTTCTGTATTGGAATAATTGCAAAAAAAATCATTTTGCTAAATTTGATTAATATGTGTGTATTTTGAGGTTATGTGTGTTACAATTCTTCCCGCAGCTTTACTTCGAAACTACACAATATTTTTGGTCGAAAACTGAGGACAAGTAATAAAACATAGTAACTAATGTCCCGGAACTCAGCTTGTTTTTAGGCAATCCAAAAAATATATTTCATAAATAATTTAATTTATGCTCGTTAGGACGCCCTCTATGCCACTCGGTACAACAGATACCGACATTATCGGAATAGCAGAGACTTGACAACCGATCGTAACCTCCAAATAGTGCATATACAGAAAAATTTTATTTAGCAGAATATATTTTTTTGCTTTATCCCTTAAAAAAAGAGTTCGGGGACGTCCGTTATTCTATTTTATAGCATATCCGAATTCAGTTTTAAAAAATTTTAAGTTTCGTGGACAACAACCCGGTGGAACTGAACCCGATTGAAGTATCACATGCCCTTAACAAGAAAAATACATTTGGAGCGGCATACTGTGTGTAAAAAACAAATGTCTTAAATTCTTAAAATGATCGCGAATACTATTGTAAATAAATACATTTGGAGTAACCAATAATCATGTGTAAGCCGGTGCACATCGTGATTTTCGCAAGTAGTAACTAGCTGTCACAGTTACAGCGAAAACTGTCTTGTAACTAATGCAATTACAATTTTAACTAAATCAGTATAAGAAAATTAGCAAAGTTTCTGAGCTTACAAAAAAAAAACATTTATTCTATGCAAGCAAGCTGACGGATTTGTGCTGAAAGCTGCATTATTTTATGTATAAGCAAACTGAAATTTTTCATTTCAAAACATCCTACTAAAATTGGAGATTTTAGTCCTAAGATTGGATTGGGCTTTTGTATACTCTTTAAGTGTCCTAAAATGAAAATCAACTTCGTATGAATATTAGTAGTACTCAAAAATACAAACAATTTATCCCAATTACATTTTTTGATAAAACAAAAATTACTGGATTTAAAGCATTTACAAAATCCCAAAAAACAAACGAAAATGAACATTTTTAAGCCAAACAACACACGATATAAAAAAAATTTAAGAGAAGAAAAAGATTTCTTTTTGAAGATCCTACAATTTTGTTATAATAATTTTTTTTAATTTTCTTGAAAAATCGAACATTCGAATTTCTTCCTGCAGATACCTGCTACAAGTTATTTCCTGCTACAAGATATAAAAAAATAAACCTGCCATCGATACCTGAGAGCTACTTTGACGGCTGGATCTCCCGCAATTTTCACAAAGAACTTCATACTTTACCTCAGCACAACCACAATAAAGGTTAAAACAGTATTTGCTATCATTTTAAGAATTTAAGAAATTTGTTTTTTATGCACGGTATACCACCCCAATTACTATGCTTTTTCTATTTCTTTCTGTTATTTATACACGTAATATCATCCATGTTATTAATTTATAAATTATATTCTTGATAATTAATATTTCTTGAATTATATTGCTATTCATTGAATATTGTAATATTTACAAATTTTTTCATCATGAGGTTCATAAGCAAGTATATTAAAATTAAATAATTTCTAAGCTCAGTCACCCCAAAAGAACCCTGGTAGTACTTACCAACTCCGGTACCGAAGACCCGAGGGGCCGTTCACTAGAGGAATCAGTGATTTTCCTCACTTAGAATCGATTCAGAATCAGGCACTCGTCAAAAAATTTTTAAGAAATATGTGGGAATCAGCTTGATTCGGTAGAATCTTAAGAGATCGATTCTGAAACTTTGAAACATGCGTTCATCAGTAAGATTCAGAAGAAACACCGGGAATCAGTGAGAATCGCCAAGGATCACTCGGAATCGCAACGATTCCGTGCAGGCTCGGGTGGACTCTATATCTATATTCTGTTTCAAATAATTGATTAACTATTGTTGACCTTAAAATTACACAATTTTGCTTTAAAATATACTGGTTTTTAAATAGAAGAATTCAAATTAACATTGTGACGTTCAAAGTTTAAGTTTAGCTCTGTGAAATTTTTAAGATTCAAGGCTTCCTGTTTCAAACAATTCAGTTTCAAATTGTTTAGTTATGAATATTCTATTTTTGTAATTGTTTATTTTAAATGAACAGTCAAAAAGTGTTAAGTCACTGAAAAGTTGTTATTTTCTTTAATTAAAAAATTTCAGTTCGAATGGGTTAAAAATGGAATATTTTAAACTGAAACAATATTTGAATATTATTTTTAATTCAATAAAAGTGTTATGAGTAGTTGATACATTTTCAATCGGACGTTTATATTTGTTTACCTACTAAGTTAAATGGAAACAGTTCAAATTTATGACCTTAATACCTGTAAATTATTCAATGTTAAAAAATATTAAGAATGCAATTCAATCTCAGGCGGAATCAACAGGAATCAGTCGTACTGATGCAACTCAATGCGCGCAACTGTCAGAATGATCCCTGTGCGATCTTCTGAGTTTGGATTCGATACTTTTCTTTTCTTAGGCTCAGAATCAAACCGGATTATGCTTCATGTGTGGAATCACAGGAATCGTGACCCTACTTGACGGAATAATTATGCTCACGTAGAATCGATTCTTGGCTGGACGGCCCCTCGCGAAGACCTGGTTCTATGACGTCACAATTTACCACCACCCCGAACTCTTAGAGTAGAGTAGAGACTCTTGTTGAGAGAGACGAAGCGAGCGATCCACACGTGTTAAAAGAGCTGTACTCGAGAAATTTCCCCCCACTGCGGACCCCTGGTCTACAAGACAATTGCAAATATACATATATACTGGTTTTTTTAGGCTTGGATAAAGATAATGCAAGACTGAAAACGATAGTTTTAGTTCAAAACATGGTCACATATTATACTTCCATACATATATACATACATA
>CAKNWU010091034.1:0-10077 GCA_932072015.1 Andricus quercustozae | reverse complement strand
AACTAAACAGCCATAAAACGTTCCAATTAGGAATAATTACCCGAAATACCTTCTCAAAACACTTTTTCATATCCTCATCTTCACATTAATATTCAAGAATTCCCAAGAACAACGGCCAGCACATTCAGCGAACCCCGCCGAAGTTGTCTTCAATTAAAAGCACCAAACAAAATTTTAATATAAAATAATCACAGTAAATACTTTCCCAATACCTTAGTTATATCCTAGCTCTTTTAGTAATTTTCAAATGCCCTAAAAAACAACGCCTAGTTTATGCAAGCAACTAATCGTCTTTTTTTTAATTGAGAATTTCAAAATTTCATGTTTTATCTTTTCCAGTTGAAAATTTATCATAAGTTCTAAGGATAAATTTAAGCCACTCTTATGTGTCCCCAAACAAAAGCCCATAAGTGATATATTTAAATTTTACTTGATATTGCAGAAATATTTATGGAAATTAATGCTTAGTAAAACTTTCTTTTTTCTGTAAATAATCATTAACCGGTAACGTAATATTACCCAATCCTTTTGAATTAATTTTAATTTGTTTGAATAATTTTAATTTATGTAAACTTTTGTTTTTTCCAGATAAGTCGGGAAATAAACGTATTTTCTGGAAGTTATAAGTACTTTAATCCATGATGGCAATAAAATAATTTGCTTTATTAATTTTATAATTATTTAAATTATACATGTTTCTTCAAGCATGTAGTTTGCATAAAAGAACCACCAGAAACGATGATCTTACCAAATTTTCGATAGATTTTAATATTTTCAAGTACTAATTTGTTCATTAGGTGTAAGTCTAATTATTGACGCAATAGTTCAACGATCGCCGCTACGACAACGCAAGTAATAACGGCAATATGTTATGACTGAATTTTAAAAGTTTAGCAAATAATATAACATAAATATATATAATTGTAAAATTATGTTACTTTTATAATTGATTGAAGAACGCATAACGTCTAGAAAATACGTTCATTTCGTGACTTACCTGGAAAAGTAAAATTTAAAAAAACTGCAATTGTTCAAACAATTTAAAATTAGTTAGCAGATGACTGGGTTTTTTGAATCACCAATCATTACCCCCAAAATTTATGATTGATTTTTATTCTCTGATGAATTCCACAGAACAAAAAGCTGTCTTTTTCTCATGTTAGCTTATTGGGAAACTTCATAGTCTTACAGCGACCCCTGTCTATTAACCAATTTCGCTCAAATTTGAAAATTTTTCCAGAATATTTTGTTTTGCATGCAAACAAAACAAATTTAAAATAGGATTATCATTAAAGTCGAGGTTAACCAACGTCAATTTAGGGTCTTGAGATGGACATGCAAAATATATAACTGCAAGTTCTAAAGTCGTCGCCTCGCGGTCAATCATTTATTTCTAAATTTAAATTTAGAAATTGCACGCATTTAATATCAACATAGAATTGTATACTTTAAAAAACATTTAATTCTTTGTTTCTTCTTGCAGAATTGAATTCAGAGTTCGACTGTTTACCAAACGGCGACACTATCCCTCATATTCCTCGTTCTGGGCCTTCTAATTCTCCTGAAAGACATCATTCTCCGGTCAGGCTTACTCTTGCTGAGACTTCTTTTCGTGCCAGGTCGAGGTCTTCTTCTGCCAGGCATTCTTCTTCCCTCCCTTCTTCATTCCTAGGATTTAAAATTGAATGTATTCGGCTTATTCCCCACACCAATCCACATCAGCTATTCGAAATACGCAGATACACTTTTCCTCAAAATAAACCAATTCAGTTGATAACAACACACAAAGTCCCTGAGCCCATGCCAACCGAAGAGCAAAATGTTTTAGCATCATTGAATGGTGACGTCTTTGGAATATTACTCTATAATAATACAGTTCTTCGCGGATTTTATAAAATGAATAAAGTTAATAAAAGGGTGAAAATAAACTTGTACAGCGGCGCGGTAGCCGAAATGAACCGAGGTGAAATGGACGAAACTCCTTTAGGCACCGCACATCGAATCTCAAATAATTTTAGAATTGTATCTCTAAACGGCCTTAATCTACAGCATTAATTTAATTTTCTTTCAATGAAGAACCAAAAGTATAATATTAAGTTTGCTATTGCTACAGAAAAAAATGTTTTTAGAAGCTTTCAAAAGTTTGGACCTGATTATCTTGATTAAAAATTGTTTTGATTCACTACAAGAATATGTAGTTTTAACTGAAATCAATTTTTTGAGTCAATAGTGGGTGGAATGTTCTTATTTTAAGAAAATTACACAGCACCTAAAATTCGGATCATAAATTTAACTGTTCAAAATTGATCAATTCTGAATACAGTAGCTTCAACTTCTAAGCTCATATAAATTAAATGATTACTTCTACATTTGGACAAACTTTTCTGAAATGTGTATTGCGTGCAAACAAACACTACGCTTCATAATTTTTATAAATTATAAAGAAATTTTGAAATCCAAGACTTTTTACGTTCAGGAATGATGAATAAATTTTTTGTAAGGATTTGAAAAGTAATTAATTTATATTTTTCTAATTCTTCAGCGACACATCCAGCCTTTCGTTAAATAATGGCTATTATTATCTTGCGACGTTTCAGTAATAAACCGTTACCCTTATCATAATTTTGCACATAATTGATAGTTTTTACATTACATAAAATGCTTGATAAAATGAAAATATTTCATAATAATATGAATAGAATACTTTGTAATGTCAATTTTTCTTCATACAAATATAATTCAGCAACTTAAGTTTGGCATAGATTATATGTTGGGAGCCTACTTGTGTTGAGATTGAATTATATACCTTTAGCTTGATTGAACTTTTTTATATGTGACATTGTGAATGTTTTTACATTTCACCAGAAACTCCGATTTAAATAAAAGTGTATAATATAAAATTTGTGCAATGCACTGTATCTATTTTAAACATGATTCTTATTGGCCATTACAATTCTTTATTTTCTTCAAGATATGGAATAAGAAGACCGTTAGCAGTTATGCTTTTGTTTCATCATAGAGGAAGCTTTATAATGGTCACCTTTTTGAAATTTTTAAAATTCATACTATTAAACTTTTCTCAATTTAAAAATGTGTAATACAATGTTCTAAGCAATTTTCCTAAAACAAGCGCGTATGTGTGCGTGTGTGGATACGTGGTTGTCACACTTGTTTGTGAACACGATACTTGAAAACAGAAGCAGATAAATTGGTGGAGGACTCATTTTCACCACTAATACCTTGGAAATGACTGAAGTATTTCTCAAAATATTTATATATAAAAGATATAATTAGGATATATGAAAAAAAAAGATATAAAAGATTCCGTGGTTTGAGACGAATCCATAATTAATTTTTTTAATTTAAACTTTACTCTCCACTTGAATTAACTTAGCATAAAGTTGGCCAAGGGATAAGACGCGATAGAAGTTCCCTCTTCCCTTTTCCAGCTCGAAAAATTACCATTCTAAATACAAAATGTGATTTGTCTGATTTTCCATTGTACTTTTGAAAACCTTTGTATTATTTTGTAATCTTGTATTTTCTGTGAATTTCTATTTTTAAATTGATAAAAATGAAAATTTGAGTGTGTCTTTTATTTAAAAAATCACTAATGCTTCCTCCATGAGGAAGCAAGTGCATTTGCTAACGGGAAATGAGCACCATATAAATATAAATACCAACGAAGAGGAAACACTTGAAATTAAATTCAGAGCTAATTTTAATTTTTTATGGTAATTCTACATGTGTTAACATTATTATTTTATCTCGAATCTATGCCTATATTCATTAATACTTACTTGTGGACAAAGCCTCTGGCCTTTCTTTAAAGCTTGTTTATTTGGTCTGTTTTGAGACACATTTCACCGTTTTCTTATTATGTATTCGTTCCCTCTGTATGGTCCATGATAGGCATACATTCTAAATATTTGTATGCAAAATTTAATTCTTATCCTCAATATTTTTCATTTTTTAGTAGATCTCCATTATTTTTTTATTTCTTTAAAGAATTATGAAGAAGAATCATTTCCTAAAATCATTGGGTTGAAAAACACTTGTCACGTGTCCAGTTGGCATCAACTTTCTCTTAATGGTGTATTCTCCTCCAATCACATTAAAGAATAAGAATATTAACACAAATTGACTGTAAATTATATTTACAGTTTTTCAGGAATCACCGCGTGTGTGAATCAATGAAAAGCCTCAATTCTGAATTTAAAATTCATCATCCATGTTTTTTTCGGTTTTTCTTACTCTTTACTGTCCCAGGCGGAAATATTATATATAGTTTATATATAGTGTGAAGTATTATATAAAATAATCATTTGTTTTATATAAAAAATGTATAAAATAAATGAATATTATATATAATACTTCACACTATGTATAAGCTATATATAATATTTCCGCCTGGGTTTCTTCAGGAATCACAGCGTAAGTGCATTAATATTACTCAGTTTTATCGATAAAGTAATACTTGATGATAAAATATGTCTCTAAATGCTTCAAGTCTGAATTTAAAATTGGGAAAATTTTAATACTACTTTGCTCTGCACTGTCTCTTATTTCTCTTTCTAATGTTTCTCTTACCAATTGCACCTGCTACTGCCTCCATGTTCGCATCCATGATTCGCAGTGTATCTTGAAGAAGACTGTACTGCCAGGACTCGACTCGAGCGGAACAATAGGGGCCCGAACGATCAGGTTAGGGGCTCTAGATGAACTATGGACTCCCTTTAAGCCAAAAATTCAATGTGTGATGAACTACATAACATCTTGCAGGACGTTTACTGCCAGGGTCTGAAAGTTCGCGCGCAAATTACGTATCCTTCACCATACACCCAACAAGTCAAAGCTGCTAATCACCAGGCAGCATATTGCTAACAGAATAGTTATGATATCTGACGCAAGAAAAATTCTAGAGCGAAGGGAGAGGTGGATCAGAGAACAACGCGACTTCAAGAAAGACATAGCAGGTTGTCGGGAAAACCGGCTTATCGATATATGTTTCTTACAAGACACAGCATCCTATCAAAGCTGCCCATTGATGGCCTTGTTTGTCTCCGGAAAGCTTTTGATACAACCTCCCATAGACTTATCATCTTTCTCTTGTAAAGCTCAAAGTTTCATCCACACATCGCGAGGTGCGTAGAGAGATTTATGCCGCTTTAAAAAACCGTATTTACAATCTCATCTGAAAAACATCGCATGACAACTAACAACGTCACCTTTCAGAGTGCCGTCATTCAGGGCGCCACCATGAACGCTCTCCTATTAAGCCTCACATCATTGCCACTATCTCTCACACTTCGCCATTCACAAGGGTACTTTTGCGGCAAACCCGGATATTGAAAACATAATTAAATACATGAGTAACACAAATCATTTAAATACTCTTGTACCTTACATGGATCATCTCAACGTCTATGCTACAAATAATGCTTTGGGGATTTTCGAGGAGTACACTCGGAAGATTGGGATGCAGTTTGGCATAGAAAAATCTGCCAAGGTTTATTTGAAGCGAGAAGAACTTAGTGGCATCCCCAAAGATCTTGAGCTTGTCCACAGAAGCGCTAAAAATATTCTCGACAATTGTTTCTGTCGTGCACTCGAGGCCTGATGTAGTTCTCTTTTATTTCGTGAAACGAACCATGGTCGTTATCGGATTTTCGACACTAGTTGACAAGAGGATGAAGAGAAAGAAAGATATAAATACATAACAAAATTTTGTACGACCAACACCTTTTGAACTATTGAGAGTTGTAAAGAACCAATGGGAGCTTGCTATTTCTACGCGTTACATAAGGATCTTGCGCGAAGTCTAGAATTTGAATCGAGGGAATCACTGAACAAGTGAGGGTGATATGTTTTTAGAACTTCAAGTTTCTTCGAAATTGTTTGTCTCTAGCGAATATTAGGTATTTTCACTTCAACCGCCAGCTAACTTCACTTCGTTGATTGCTGTGGGTTTCTGAGGGGAAAACAAGGGACCAAATGCATGTACAAAGCTTTATTTTTGTGATATCTTCGTAATGAATTATAATTATTATCATTTTATTATGTCATTGAATAGATCTTAAAAAATAAAAACTATTTTTCCAATACTCTTATATAAAAAAAAATTAGTTTTTACGAAGATATTAGCAAAATGGGGCAAAAATGGACCGAATCCCATGCATTTGATCCATTGTTTTCCCCTCAGCACTTAATGAAGAGAAGTTAGCTGGTGGTTGAAGTGAAAATACATAATCTCAACCCGGGTTCGTTAAATGTGTTAGAAACAGTTCTTGAGGGTTTTTGAATATTACTGTGGAAATAAGCATATACAAAAAGTCTTGGGAAGATGTTTGGGGTAATGAGTCGTAATTGGAATGTTTTATGGCTTGTTAGTAAATTAAAGACGGCTGGCGTGGGGCAGCGAGGGAGAAACGTATTTCCATTCTACTTTTAGTTTGATTGAATATTATTTTAAGGGCAGCCTCTAGGTAATAGGGGTTCTTTTTTAAAAATCAAGTTTTGCCCAAAAGTAGCCCAAAAATGTACCGATTCAAATTTTTACTCGGGAGGCTGCTCGAAATTTTTTTCAACCCTACGAAAAAATATCGTAAGATTTCCAAAGTGTTGCAAGATTTTGACCCCACTGTTTTTTTTCTCAACTCGATGGCCTAGGGTATGATGTCCTTATACACTTAAGAAACGATTATTGCAGTGATACTGATTGTAATTTACTTTAAGGGCTGTAAAGAACATTTCTTCATCCCCTACTAGAAAGAATAAAAAAATTCCCGAAGTGATAGAAGTTTTTGGTTCCACTTTTTTAAGCTAAAAATTTAACAATTTGTTTGAAACTTAACGCTTGTGTTAAAAATGCATATTTTCGGTATTAACATTCATCTACTTGGTTTTAAGTTGCACAACTTTATAGTAAATTATTTTTTTATTTAAGATACATAATTCTGTTAGAAACTCTTCCCTTTGGTTCAAAATTTAACTATTTTGTTGAAAATTTGTTTCTTTTTTTTTGTTGAAAACAAACTTTTTAATCAAAATTTAACTATTCACTTGTTGGTTAAAACTTGATCTCTTTCAGATCAAAATTCATCCAGCTGATTAAAAATTCATGTATTCAATTGAAAATTCATCTTTTTGGTTGAAAAATTAATCTATTCTAAGTTTACTTTATTGTTACATATATTTATATGGTGCTCAATTTACGAGCACTTTGCTTCCCGTTAGCGAATGTCTTTACTTCCTCATAGAGGAAGCATTTGTGGTTTTTAACATAATAGACAAACCAAATTTTTCATTTTAATCAATTTAAGGATAGAAATTTACAAACAACACGAAATTACCAAGAAAAAAAAAAAAATTTTTAATGCAATGGCAAATCAGACAAATCAAATTTTGCATTTAAAATGGTCATTTTTCAAGCTGAAAAATGTCAGGGTGAAATTCCATCGCAACCTATCCCTTGGCCAGCTTTACGCTAAGTTAATTTAAGGTAAGAGTAAAGTTTTTAATTACAAAAATTAAATTTCAACCAAGAGGTTGAATTTTTAAACACAAATTATTTTAATTTTTTAATAGAAAATAGTGTAATTCAACGAAAAAAGACTTTGAATTATGTTAATGAAACCCTTTTCAAGTTATCGTGTTCACAAAAAATATTGTTTTATATGTTACTTTTTCTCGTTTAAAAAACTAGTTTGCAGTAAAAATTATTCTAGACAGAATTGACAAAGTAAATTTCTCTATTTTTTTAAATCTCCGTCACACATTGTTAATATTTTTAAAGAAATAGGCCTTATCTAACCAATGCTCCTGGATAAATTTTAATTACGTAAAAAAACTTTCCACTCAAGTTGGATTAATATAAATACATATATTTACTTAAAAAATAAATAATCTGAGTTTCTCAAGGTGAAATATACATACACGTGTCACCAATTTCTAAAATTATCCATGTAGACGATTTGTACTCGGGAAGGGAAAAAATATCACTAAACAGTATAAATACGCGAAATATCAGAATATTCATTAGTTACGTTGTTCTTAAAATTCTTCGTTAAACAGTTTTTACGACATTTTGAAAAAATGAGGATCCTTCATACTTTAATCTTGAGCGTGATTCTTAATTATATTGGTAACTATAGAACAAATTACATTTTTTTTTTCTTTATATTTGCCGAATATTAAAGTTTGAAGCCCAAATATGAAAGATAGATTAACCAAAATATGTAAGATAGATTAACCATATATTTTTTTATTTACATTGAAATAATCTCATGTTATTACAAAAAAATATAACAGGATCGCGTTCTTTTCTGACCTTTTCATAATAATTCATTCATTAATTCTAATTAATTAATTCAAATTAATTTAAATTAATTCTTTTAATTAACTCAAATAAAGAAATTAAGATATCTTTCAGAATTACTTGGCGAATTTTGAGTTTCCAATTTATATTTTTAATGACTTAAACGAAATAAAATAATTAAATTGCGGGTTTACAATTTTTCATACATTTTTCACATTAGAAATTCATCAATCGGTGTTGACTTTTTACAGAAATATCATCAGGTATGCCGCCCAAAGCAAGGAATATTCTGGCAAATGTTGGCACTAGCAACGAACATGCGAATCGCCAAGGTAGCTATTCCCCTTTTGAATCATCCTGTTCTATTATATATTTCTGTAGGATAAAATAAGAATCATAACTATTTTAGCAAGCAACTACTAATAAATTAGGTGCGTTCCGCCAACACATTTAATCCATCTTCTCCCAAAGAATTATTTTTTTCATAGAACAAATTATTGCTAGACAGCAATGATGCATTTTTATTTCAAAGTTGTATATATGTTACTCACTAATAAAAATTTTCATGTAAAATATACAAAAAATTTTTGGCCATTAAGGTAAGTGTGCCAGTTATCGGAAGCTTAAGGGGAATTTCAGATTTCAAATGCTTGAAAAACTATAGTAAATATCTCTAAAACTTAATGAATGGGTTTTCTCGAATGAAGCGGACATTTAGAAATGTAATTTACTTATTACTTACAACATATCCCATTAGAATTAATATAGCGTTTAAGAATAATTTAAAAGTCAAACTATTTTTTTGGTGCTAATTTTAAGAATGATTGCAGGATATACTTTCAATAATATATCTTTCAATCTATTATTTATTTAAATCTTAGAAAATAAATATATATACACATAGATTTAAAAATTGCGAAAATGATAATTTTTGAAAAAAAACTCTTTCAATTTCATTGTAAATATTCATAATTTTAGTCAAAAATAATTCATGGATTTTCAAAACTGCATTTAGTAAATTTTCTTTGATGCCGAGGACTACAGCACCTTATAGAATCTATAGAATGCTGTAGTAATCGGCATCAACAATTTTATAACAATTCTTTGTTTAGGAATAGTATTTTGGGTGCCGAATACTGAACCAAGTCAAGATTTATGTATCCTGAATACATTTTCAAACTTACCGATGTATGACGCCAACGTTATTCAATTAAAAAATACTGCTTTAGTATACCTGTCAAAATTCAGTATTCGGCAGTTGTGTCGATTGCAACAAGGGTACAGGTTCACCTGCTGTCGGATTTTCTACTTTTCAGAAATATTATGTAACATTTAACAAACTTTCGTACGTCTACATGTAACAAAAACATTTATTTATATAATAAACATAGGCTTAATGTAATCTTTTTTGTTTTTCACCGTCCGCGAGACTTTTTTTGCCGACTGATACTCTAACCGAAAACTTAAGAATTTTACTCGATTGTAGCACTCTGCTAGAACGGCCACAAAAAATGTTTTTTCCCCTTAAAGTCATTTACTTTTCTCATCACAAAGCCATTTGCATTCCATGCTACGATGTCCAAACACATAACAAATTACATTTCTGCATTGACGAAGACTGGCACATTTACCTTAAACATATTAAAAAATCCTGAAAATTTACTCCAGAGAATATTAGCTTGCACCTACAGCAGAAATGTTACATTGATTGAACTACTAGATTTTGTTGTGGACTTGCACAAAAACGAAAAATTCTATTA
>CAKNWU010091028.1:0-11747 GCA_932072015.1 Andricus quercustozae | reverse complement strand
ATTCACTTGAAAAATAGTCACTATCCGCTGGACTATAGTGTTTGACAACTTTTCCAAAAAACGACAAAAACGATTTTTTGTTGCTACTTTCTGACCCCGTTTTTCTCAAAAATTTGACATGATGGATTATTTTCGTTTTAAGATTCGCAATGTAGGTGAAAAAACTCTATAGGAATGATATCTGAAGATATATAAACCTTGTGGATTTTCCGTTTATGACAGTATTAGTATTAGTGACAGTATTAGTGTCGGACTGTGAGTAAGCGCCCAAGGCCACCAAGCCCGGGTCCCCGCTCTGCAGTGGCGAGTCGAGCGCTCGAGCGCAAATACTCAAACCTCGATATCTCGAAAACTAAGGCCCATTAGATCGAAAGAAAAAACACGCCCCTAATGGATTTTGATGTACTTTCTTCCTGCAAATTCCCGGTCGAATTGGCGATTCCCATCTCGCGTCCTCTCCTTGTAAGTTTTAACAAAACTATAAGAAAAGGGCAATTACAAAAATTATCAATCTCACGCCTTGGGCAGAGATTGGGAATTTTTTTAATTCAAATTCATAATTTGTTAAATTTCAAATCTTCATATGTCAAAAAAAATAATAATAAAATTCCGAACCTTTTTATTAACGGCAGAAGAGATTATAAATCATTTTTCTAGTACTGTACAAATTCGAGACATGTCGGAGCATATTCGGTGCTCCCCAAATGACATTAAAGCTTTATTAATTAAATAATAAATCAAAAAAACGAAGTTAAAGAAACAATTTCTAAAATTCAAGCATAAATTTTCTCGGAGTGTTGATATAGATATCACTGTGCATTGTTGAATTTTGAAAAGTACAAATAAACAATTATAGCACGCATACCATGATCATGTATATAATAATTTATATATTAGCCATTTTAATATTAACAGCAAAGAAATATTGAATTTCAAAAAATGTCATTAACTTGTTGTTAAAGTTGAAAAAATCAGGACAAATGGCCGTTTTGAGTTAATTGAGTTTAAAGATTTGCACTTACTTTGTTTTGGATGTTATCACAGTCGACAAAGTTAACTTTGGTATGCTTCTTGTAATGGATAAGCTGAATTCGGTCGTAAGAATTGGTGGTCCCGAGGTTTCCCTATTTATTCAATCCCGCAACGTGACTGTTGTCACGACTTTACATGAGCAGGCCATACAAAATATGATTTTAAACCTTTTTTTCGTCGGGAATTTTTTTGAAGGTATGTACTCTTATTACATTCTAAATTTTATAGGTAAAAACCGCAACTTGAAAAACTATCAGTCTCACGACTATGATAGAGATTAAGGATTTTTTTACTCATATCAGAAGCATGAAAAAACGTCGACAATGAACATCAGCTACAGAAAGCTGCACCGCAAGATCGAGCGGAGATTATTGAAACAATAGAACAATATCATGCTATTGATGTTCCTGCTCAACTTCATGATGATCAAATGCCACTACAACTTCCAAAGGCAGATGGCCTGATTCAACTAAAGGCAGAAGCAGAAGCAACCATTAAGGCGATTGAAATGGCAAAATATGACTCGAGATGTAATGCACCTTTGTTTTTAGGCAGAGAAAAGTAAGCAAAACGTGAGGAGGAAACATCATCGACTCGTTTTAGTTTAGTACCCAGAGCTAGGCATCAGAACAAATTATCAAAATGTAGCATAACAAAAACACTCAATGTCGGGGAATAGATTTCTTTTGGCCGTTGGAATAGCCGAATAGGATAAAGAAGATTGATTGAATAGGAAGGCAAAGGTGTTCGGTATAATGAAGATCAAGTACCGAATCCACTCGAACAACATCCGGGCATTCATTTTTCTGTTAGTGTAAACAGCGAAACACCAGGAAACTGCAGCACCTTGAAAGTAATTTTCGTCGTGCTTTACTAGAGTTCAGAGATGTAGAACCTATATGAAGGCATTCTTTGCCAAAGATGTACGTCACAAGGGATCTGCGTGCACTAATACAACACCTAAACAACAATGTCTTCCCTGTGCATTATAACGCAACACTAACTGCTTAGAGGTGCAATTCCTTGTGTATTGTACAGCTAAGGCAGAAGTTAGAACGTTGGGTCGCTGAACAAGGCCTACAAATTCACTCTTTGCCCCAAGAAAGGAACGAGATGCACTATAGAAGATTAGGTTTGATATTTATGTCACTAAAGTGAGGAGGATGTTTAATCGATTGACTCAATATAAGAAAGAAAATAAAACTAAAAAGCTGGCACATGATGTCACTAAAATTGTCCACCCTCGGAACATTGAAACATTGACTCCAGCAATATTGGATGAGATTGTAGACCCCCACCGGCAGAAACTTGACGTTCTTACTGTTAGTTTACGTCAGTACAATGAGACGGATGAAAGAAGGTTTTACCGTGAACTGAGTGGAAAACAAAATAACAAGCAAAAGACGCCGAAATCCCTCCATAGGAAGACTTGACTGACGACTAATCCAAACGCTACAAATTCGTCTGAATTTTACCGGCTGTGCGAATTGATCGATTTTAGTATGGAGATTGCAGAAGTTCCAGATAACTGGAAAATAGCGATTATCGTACCATTATACAAAGGAAAGGGAGAGAAAAGAAACTGCAATAATTAGAGAGGTATCAGCTTATTAAGTACCGTAAGCAAAATATATTCAAATCACAGAAAGAAGTTTTAGGGTAAGGAAAAGTTTTCTGCATATTTGTTGGCCCATAAAAAGCGTTTAAGAAGGTTGATAGAAGTCAAGTTTGGCAAGTGATCACTGGTTGAATCTATCATTTGGCTTCACTGCTGTATTTCAGTAACTGTTTTGATCAAGTCACTTACTGGTTCGCCGAGAGGAAATCGTGAAATCACTGGTTCTTCAGTGATAACGCAAAATACTGATTTAACCAGTGATAATTTTACTGGTTTAGTTTAAGAGAGTACCATTCATGAAGTGAGGATGCTTCTTCTTCTTCTTTGTGGCTTATTGCTATTCAGCAAACGGCCAGAACTAAACACAAAATATTGTTCACGTTGAATTTTCACAAGAAACTTCTGAGTATTAGAACCTCCCAATTTCGCTCACTGCTTCAGTATCAGGATCAAATATCAGATCCAAAAGACTGACTTGCCTAAGGGGTCTGCCCGGAAATCTTTTGGAAAGATAGCCCAGAAAAGCTGGTCTAACTTCCGAAAGAAGGGCACACTCATGAATAAAATGGTCCAGATCTCTGAAGTCCTCACCAGAGTCACATTCCCCCGACAAATTCCACCCCATTTTCTGAAAGTGAGTATTTGTACAAATGTGAGAAGTTCTAAGACGCGTAATCAAGTTCAGGTACCTTCTGGAAAACTTGAAACCCCTAAACCAAGGCCTAGGAGTTTTAAAAGAAATATGGTCAAAATTTTTTCTTCTATTGGCCACGTCTCTCTCATGCGGCCAAAGGCGCGAGCACCAAGACTCAAAGTTCTCCTTGATCAAGCTCACCAAATCCCCTTTTTCCAGACCCGTTTGCAATCTAAAATTCAGAAGACTTGCAGATCTCGCACACAAATCAGCGACTTCGTTTCCGGTGATTCCAGAATGAGCAGGGATCTACATTAGCACACTTGAGTGACCACTTCTAGAAGCCGCCGCTAGAAGATCATATCTAAAGTCTAGCTCCGGAATATAGAACCCACAACCTGAAGTCTCCGAGATTCTATCCACCGAACCATCGGTGAAGATCCATAGTGAGGTCGGGCATACCACAGACCGGAAACCCTTAATGCCAAAGCTGGATCGCCTGAATCCTTAAAAACCACCCCGGAATCAAGATCGATTTCAGCCTCGAACATGAGGTCCTCCCATTTACAATCAAAATCGGCTGGCATCAATGAACGAGTAGAACACCGAAGAACTCCCCACATTGAATCAAAGGTTGAGATTAGGCCTGTTTTGTCTATCCGAACCCTAAAAGATCTATTCCCTCTACTCTGACGGAGATCCTCCAACCTACACTTTTCAGTAATTAACTGAAGTCTTGGGGTTAATGGGTTATTACGCCATGTAAAGTTTCGCAGCAGGAACCTTTGAGAAAACATATATCTACGAATACTAAGGGAAGACTCATTAGCCTCCGATAGGAGAACCGAGATTGGAGTCGATCTCATGCAGCCAAGGATTACCTTCAGAGCCTGGTACTGTACCCTCTCCAGGATACCAAGTACAGAGGAGCTAGCATGGTAAAAAAAGCGGGGAACCCCATTCCAAGCAAGCTCTGAACAGGTTTTTGTACACAAGCTCTAGGGTGGATGGGTCAGCACCCCATGAGACCTTTGCAATAACCCGTAAAACATTAACTGCACGGAGTGCATTGCCCGTAATATATTGAATGTGCGGAACCCATGTAAGGCGCATGTCCACCAAAATCCCCAGGTACATCAAAGTAGATTGACAGCTTATTACCTGCTCCTCAACTACGAGTGTAATCTCCTCCAGAACAACACGACCTCTCGTGAAGACACAAAGCTGGCATTTCGGCAGTGATATTGATAGACCGAGTGACTTGAGCTAACCATCAGTAACAGGTCATCAGCATACTGCCAGGCCCTCAATTCCCTCGGGAGATAATCCTCAAGCCTTCCAAGGACAAGGTTGAACAGGATTGGAGATAATCCCCTCCTCCCCCCTGAGGAACCCCCACACCAGACACCCTCGGATCATTGCCATCATTGGAGAAAAAAGCCTCCTCTCAGCAGTCAGGAATGAGACAATGTTTAGGATTCTAGCTGGGACACCCAAATCCCTGAGATTATCAATAAGCACCCTCAGAAGAACTGCATTGAAGACACCCTTTATGTCAATAGCAAGAGCCAAGGTAGGTTCCGCCTCACCCAGACCCTGGGTCACCTCAAAAGCTACTGCGGCCACACAATCAAGAGCCGATCTACCTCGACGAGAGCCATATTGAAACCTGGGTATCCAGTTGCTCTTTTTGGCCAAAAACTCCAAACGTCTTTGAACAAGCCTCTCAAACAGCTTTCCCATACAGGTCAGAGATATAAGGCGAAATCCCTTGCCAGCAGGTTTTGGAATGAAAATCACCAGTGTCTCCGTCCAGACTTCCAGATGCAAGGAAGTTGCAAACATTCTATTAAAGAGGAGCCACATAAAGTCCAAAACACCCGAAGAGAAGCCCCTTATGATCTCATAAGTAATACCATCCAGCCCGGGAGATGTCCTCGCCTTACAGGCTTTGAGAGAAGTGAGGGTGCGGTATGGCGATATGAGGATGTATTGCAAACCCGGGCCAATAGGCTCACCATTCTCTGTTATCTGCCCACGAATCCACTCTAGCGCCTTAACATGTGCCCAATCAGTAGCTGGCTTTTCGTAATGCTCAACACTCTTATAAGAGAGGGAACCAGGTGCAGGCGAGGGGCCATTCACTCTTAAATCAGACGAATCTTTGCCAATGATTGCATTTGATTTCATATGATTTCGATTCGGATTTCATAAGATTTCATACCATTTTATATCATTGCTTATTTCTTGTAAGCTAACTATGATTTCAATTGTGACATGACACTAATTTCAATTAACACACTCTGACTGTCCATTGACTGCTCTCGGCTCGCATCTAGATTTCTTTATACGTTGTAATTCATTCAAAAGCATACTTTTTGAAATCACAAAAAATTGTCCATGAATTCTAAGTAAAAGATAACCTAAATTTATTTCAATTTTATTTTTATTTTGTACCGCATTTCTTTTAAAATTGAATAATTTTGATTTGAATTGTTCAAATTTTTCACAATCTTCTTGCAAAGTGGAAACTTTAAAAGTTAAATAACTTAACTTCAATAACTTGATAACATAACTCAATTTCAAATTCAGCGTTTGCAATTACATCATATCATATCGACAATTGGAAATTAATTTTAGTTGTATTTTAATTTTTTTAATTTTTCTGGGTTGTAGAAAAATAGCCATAAATACTTTTTTTACAATTTAGGAAATCCTCAAAATTATTCAACATTTTTTAATTTTATCGGGCTCATTTTACAGATAACATTTTTCACTGTTTACCATATTCCCATTCATGTTTGGCGATTTACTTTTCTGGGTGTGATTGACGAAAAAACAGGAATTAAAAATATTTAAAACCTTTAATAAAGATTTTTAATCTTCTGAATGCTTAGTTTTTTTATCTGCGGTAAATCAAAATTTCCAAATAAGTTATTTTTACATGTTCTAATTTATTTCTGAATTTTTCTGAACATTATTGATAAAAAACAGAAATTTTATTGTAAATGTTTTTTCAATATTGGGAAATAATTATGTTGATCACATTATGTTAAACAAATGTTCAATTATGTTAAATCATGATAAATAATTATGTTGTTCAGATTATGCTAACACACTATAATTTATAAGCTTTTTTTAACACAACTTTTTCAATTTTGCACGATTTTAAATAATTTTAGGAAAACTTTGAATCACTTCTTAAGATGTATTTTTTTAAATGTGAATTTTCGATTATTTTCAAAAACGAAGCTTTTTGACATTTTAAAACATTTCAAAATATTACTAAAATTAAAAAAAAAAAAAATAATCTTGAAGATTTTTAGGCCATTTTTTTAATTTTGAGAATTTTATAAAAACTTTTGGGAAAAAATCGAAGAATTTTAAAAGATTCTTTGAAGTTTTCAAGCAATTAAAAAAATAATTAAAAATTTGAAAATATTTCAAAAAAAATAAAGCAAAATGTAGATTTTTGAAGATTCTTAGGGCTTTTAAGAATACTAATGGGATTCGTGACTATTTGAATATTTCCTGCAATCTTTCTTATTTTTATCTTAAAATTCGTTTTTCAAAACAAAAAGTCATTTGTAATTTCCCCAGGAATCTTAAGAAAAATTTTTATTTTTTGAAAATTATTTTTATTTCAACAAAATAGTTCAACTTTCAACCAATTAGTGGAACTATTATATAAAAAAGATCAAGTTTCAACCGTAAATGGAATAGTTAAGGTTTCAGATAGAAGAATTAGGTTTTAACAAACAAAAAAACATTTTCAGCCAATACTTAAATTTTCAACTAGTAAATATATTTTGCATTTTAATTTAAAACAATGATTTTTGTCTGGTATGTTCTTTAGAGGTAGATAATTTTGTTATAGACTAAATTTTATCAAAACGATAAATAAGGAGCAATTACAAAAATGATCAAACTCACGCCTTGGGTAGAAATTGGGAATTTTTTTATTTGATTTTAATAACGCCAGAAGAGAATAGGAAAAATTTTTTAGTATTATACAAATTTGAGATAAATCTGAGTATTTGGTGCTCCTCCCGGTCATATCGTTATTCATAATTACGTATAAGTATTTGAAAACACTTAAAAAAATTTAGCAGAACCTCATTTGTGACGCCGAGGCCAAACGGGTGCAAATTTGGCCTAAGATAACTTTTCGGCGTTTCCAGCAGAGCAACTGTACAGCGACTGACGCTAAGCTGTTGCTCGACGGTTATGCCGAAGTATAGACATAATTAGCCTACAAGATAGGAAGCTCTGCAGTGCGTGCCCTAAGAGGGAGGGACATTTGAAATTTTCGCTCTGCCCGATTTGCACCCGTATAGCCTCAGAGGGTTAATTATTTCAGAATCCTTGATAACTTCTAAACCTTCTACACATCTTTCAAAATAATTCGAAAGTTTCATAAAATAATTGTAAGATTCTCTAAAATAAAAAAATTGTTTAAAATTATCAAGTTTTTTTTTCTTACAATAACGGACATCTTTTTAAATGTTTGAAAATCAATTTAAATATCCTTCAAAAATTAATTGTTCAAAATAAAAAATCCTTGTGAATTTTCTCAGGAATCTCAAGAACATTTTTTTATATGCTACAAAATCCTTAAAAAGCGTTAAATTTTAATTTCAAAATCTTTAAAAATCTACATTTTTATTTTAAAAAATTGAAATTGTTGATTATTTTTCTTATCAATATAAATCTTTCTAAAATCTTTTTCATTTTTCTCATAAAATGAATTTTTCGAAACAATAAATCATTTGCAATTTTCTCAGCAATTTTAAGAAAACTGTTTATTTTCTGGAAACCTTTCAAAATTCTCCAAAAGCTTCTTTTTTTCGAAATCTGTAAAAATCTACACTTTGTTTTGAATTTGTTGAAATTTTCTCAAGATTGAAATTATTTTTAAATTTTTAGAAAAGTTTTGAATCTTCTAACTATTTTTGAAAATAATTCAGTTGTCCTACAATTTTTCAATATCCGGCAAAACTGAAGAAATTAGCATAAATTCTTCCAGTTTCTTTTCCGATAAACTCTAGTATCTTTCAAACCTAAAATTATACTTTTAAAGTCAAACCTAAACCATTTTAAATTTTCCCAAAAATCTTATTGTTAGTACCGGCAATTTTATGCAACCAGTATGCAAATTTTTTTTTATCATCGCGTTTACGATTTTCCTTTTACAAGTTACAATTGCAAATAGTAAAATTTATTAAAGTGCAGGAAAATGAGTGTTCAGAACACAAATTAAACATGTTTAGTGATAAATTTATCCATTTATAACAAATAAACAATTGTCCTTTAATTTACAGTAGATAATTTCTTCTAATTTTCATTAATAATTATTATTAATTCATTATTTAATTACTATACATTATTTTTCACGATTTTTTTATTCAATTACTTGGTTCAAAATTGAACTACTTTGTTTAAAGTTCAACAATTTTATTAAAAAGTCATACAGTTTGATTGAAAGCTGAACTATTTTGTTCAAAATTCGTTTTTTTTTCTTAAAAGTTCAACAATTTGATGGACATTTTTTTCTTCCTTGAATACCAATGTTGTTGAAAATTCGTCTTTTTCTGTAGGAATTTCATAATCTTTCGTTAAAAATGCAACTGTCTGGATAAAAATTAATCCATTTCGGTTAAAAATTACATTTGGTGTTAAAAATTCATCTTTTTAGGTAGAACATTCCACTACTTGGTCGAGAATTTAAATACTTTCTTGAAAGTTAATTTTTTTGGTAGAAGATTCATAATTTTAGTCGAAAATTCATTTTTTTTATTAGAAAATTATTTTGTTAACTGAAAATTTAACGGTTTATTAAACATTCGACTAATTGGTTGAAAATTAACTTTTTTGTAGAAAATTCGTATCCTGGGGTTGAAAATTCAACTGGTTTGTAGAAAATTTGTATTTTTCACTAGAAAACTTAACACTTTAGTGGAAAATTTAACTATTTGTTACAAAATAAAAAACTGTTTTGTAAAACATTTGTAATTTTGATTATCGTTTACGCAGTGTCGGAAGCAATCATGTTTTCGGCAAATGCGAGACATCGTGACTAGACATTTTTAAGAAAAAGATTATATGAACTATATATTTCAAAAATATATATATTTTTGAACAGTTTTATGTTACGCTGGGGTTTTATATAGAAAATTGGCATTTTCAAACGAAAATCATTATAATTTGAACAAGATTTAGAATCTTTTATAAATTTTACATGATATTAATATTTTTCGTCGAAAATCGGGATTTTGAATAAAAGAAATTGTATTTTAAAGAAGATTCACGGCTTTAAGGAAGATTCACGGCTTTTTAACAATTTTAGAATATATTGGCGTTTTGCACCAAAAATCAATATTTTCAGTAAAAACTTCTTTCAAATAAGATGTGTAGTTGTTTTAAACAAAATAGGTTAACTTACAAGCAATAAGTCGAGTTTTCAAATAAAAAAGATCAACTTTAAACCAAAAATGGAATAGATAAGGTTTTCTTTAAAAGAAATTTATTTGCAACCAAAGAAAAAACATTTTTAGCTACTAAATATATTTATATATGTGAGGTACGCCAAAGAAAGGGGTCTTACTCTGAAAAGTGAAATTGTTCCGGGCGAGCGGTCGAATTCGACCGGATAGGCGCGACTTTTAGGAGAGAGGGAAGACTCACGAAATCTTCCCTCTCCACTTACCGCTACATTCTCACGAGGAAATAGATAGGTCGTGGACGTGACTCATGGACGGATATAGATGAGACGCGAAGATGTAGTGGTGAGTGGTGGGAGGTGTTTCACGGGCTCTCGAGCGAAAGACTGAATTATTAGCAATAATAACCCTCGAAATTTTTTTTCAATTTTTTCATTAAAAAGAGCAGCTCAAAAACTATCGAAAAGTGTAAAAACCTCGATTTCGATTTTTTTAGAGTAAGCCCCTTTTCTTCGGCGCACGTCACATATGTCGAATAACGCTAACATAATAAAAAGATAATTGAAACTTTAAAATAGCACCGGAAGAGATTGAAAAATGCAATTTGATAAATTATCACTTTCATGACCAAGGTAGAGATTGTTCTTTTGGTGCTGTACTTTTTTGGCTATTAAGAACGGGAAAGAGAAGTGAGCGTGGTGAAATTGTGGTGAGTAAAGCAGGTAGGGGTGAGAGGTTGATTGGGATTGAAGGGGGTGATTGAAAGGGTGAATGTGGTGGCAACCACAACAAGTCGGGAGTCGGGTAATAAGCGAGGCAGACCCACGAACTTGCAAAACCTCAACCGAGCTGCACAGCGCTCGCATAGCTGCGTATAGCTTAGGATCGATCCGGTTTCTTGACGATTGGCGAAAACGGATGAGTGCGACGAGCAGCAAGGGAATAATTAGTAGAGGGGAAAAGTCAGCAGAGGAAAAAAGGGAAGAGAGGAATGACGAGTTAGAGGGGGGTAAAAATATTAAGAAAAAGATCAAAAGAAAAACACCGGAAAGAGAGAAGGGTGAGGGGAACTTGCTGACAAAGATCCAAGAAATGTTTTCAGGATTTAGAGAGGAGACATGTGGGATGCTGGAATGTATAGAAAATTAGCAGAGAGAATATGAGGAAAATAGGAAAAGGGAGATGAAAGTAATAGAAGAAAGAGTAAATAAATTAGAAGTAAACGCTGAGGAAGGTAGGACTGAGATAATAGGTAACCAGAACGCAAGAGAAGGCGGGGTGAGCCTGCATGTGGAAAATGAGAGGCTACGATTAACACAGATAAAAAGACGAATAGAAGGGGAGCAAAGATCAAAGAGGAAAAAGAATATGCTAATCAAGGGACTGAAAGTGAACAGTGAGCAGAACAGTGAGTTGAGCAGAGGGCATGGGCGGAATGAAGAAACTATAGAAGAGTAATAATAGGGAGAGATAGAATTTAGGTAAACGGAGAGATGTGGATCTTGGACGAAGAAATAGATGAATTGAGAGCTTGTGAAATAAGGCAAGGAAATAAAAAGGACAATGAACAGGAAAATAAGAAGGAAGGAAACGCGTCGGGGTTTTAAAAATAAATAAAGGGCTAAAGACAGAAGGAGCAGTAGGAGAAGATAGACACGCGAAAGTGGCGTTCTGGAATGTCTCACGCTTGCAGAACAAGAATGAAGGATTTTGGCGGGATTTAGAAAAGTGGGATGTGATAATGATGAGTGAAACCTGGGCGGATGAGAAGGATTGGAATTGAATGAAAAGGATGTTACCTGAAGGTTATGTGTGGACAATGCAAGAAGCAAGAAAGGAACACGTTAAAGGTAGAGGGATGGGCGGCATGGTCTCAGGGGTGAGAAAAGAATTGGTAGTAAGAGGTAGAACAGAGGAGGACAGGGAGGAAAAGGATGGAACAATGGTAAGAAGGATTGTAATTGGGAAAGTCAAAATAACGGTGGTTTGTGTATATAGAAGAAGAGGGGAAGAGGAAGGCTGG
>CAKNWU010091023.1:0-10679 GCA_932072015.1 Andricus quercustozae | reverse complement strand
TTGTGAAGTGACGCGAATGCGGTTTCTGTTTTCATGGTTGCATTTACAGTTCTTGTGGGTTGTGTTTGGGTAATTTTTTCTAATTTCTCATCTTGACCGTCTGATTCATCTCTATCTGAAGTGAAAATGTCATCATCCTTATCTGAGACTACTTTCCCTTTCACTCCACATTCCCTAGCTACGGATCGTATCTCTGAGAGTCGTTTGTCGTTTTCCATCGCTAGTGCAGCCACGTTCACTTTCAGTCCATTCATTTCGGCTAGTATGGTTCGTAAAAGGTCGTCGGTTCCCATATTAGAGGGGGATAAGGGTCTTGGAGAAGGTGTTGCGTCGGTCATTGCTGCTGTTGAGAAAGGAGGACTAAATTCGTCTACTGAATGTGTGTCAGAGTCTGTCCCGTCAGTCAAGTACTTTGAACTGTCTTCTCTGTAGTCAGAGAAAGCCAGTGTAACACTTCCTAAATTCCGTGTCCTAATTCCGCGTCCTAATTCAGCGTCCTAATTCAGCGTCCTAATTTCGTTTCCGACTTCTGTGACGTTTTTTATTTTCGTGACATAAGTTTTCCGTTTAAACCTTGGTTTGTTGGCATCGTTCTACTACAATGCCAAGAAATTTCCGATAGATTTTGTTTCTAGTAACGGACACAGTGGCCAGGGAGCACCATAAGCATGTGTACGGACGTGAGCCTAAAGGTTGGTAGTATTTGGACGCAAAATTTACGATTTTAGTCATAAAATTTGCCTCACAAATATCTTTAAACTGTACAAAAATCTAACACTTCTTAAGACCTATTATTTGTTACTCACTGTTGCTTACGTTTTTGAAGACCGTAGGTTTCTTGCTTTCTGCTGGGCTAAACGAGTGTTGAGTGCGTTGAGGATCTCGTTGATAGCTAGTAGGTTTCTTCACATCCGCCTGTTTGCGGGCCCCGTAGGGTTATTATCGCGGTATATTGCGGACCCTTTCAGTTTTCCTTTTGGAATTGAATTTTAATTGATTTACGTAGTATAATACCCTACTTAATTCAGGTACTAGTTTTATCAATAAATTCGAATTCTGGTTAACGGGCTTTTCCGTAGAGAAAGTCCGGAGTTCGTCTGTAGAATTCTCTCTACCGTCCTTCTTAGTTGAATTCCGTAGAGTTCGTTTCTTCTTTTTGGATTTTCGTAAAATTCCTTCGCGGTTCGTCTCAAAGATAGTCGTCTTTTGAAATAGATCGTAGAAGCACTATCCTGGCAGGATCGCCAATGTTACGCCGAGAAATGCTCGTGTATGTTTTTAAAAAGTAACCGAATTGTTTATTATACAATTCGGTATTTCTTTATTGATTTAATATAAGATACAAGCTTATAGTCGTAGAGTTATATTTCACTAAAGAGTTAGCCTTTCACTAAAAAGTGAAAGGCAAAGTATATGTGGGACAATAATATAGGTCAAAGTCCAAATGCGTAACACATTTGAAATAATAAAACGATTTCGAAAGAGCGTGACTTATTTGGTGATTCTCGAACCATATCATACTCTACCTGGAGTTTGGATGGAATTTAAATTAAAATAAAAAATATATTGGCACATTTTCATTCCATTCATATAGGCTTACATTCATATAATGTATTATCATGACAAAACAACAGTTAGAATTCTCAGTGATGCGTGCTTGTATAAACCATAACAACTTCTCCTGCCGGCAAGAGGAGGTATGGTTTCGCCATAACGAGTGATTCTTTTCCAATTGCGGAGTCTCTGCGTAACCCATCTGATTGGTGTGATTGCGTGCGGTCATTTGAAATGTCAATAATTTCAAAGGAGCGCGCGGAACCAGACAAATCAAGCTAAATACATACTGAAAAGATGAAAATATGTATAAGCTTATAGTTAATCGGTCTGATCGGGGAAAAAGCGAACATTTCACATAAAAAGCGTACAAGTGAACACGGGATAGAAAAAGCGCACATGTCCGCTGAAAAGCGAATGTCTGGTAACCCTATGTTGGAGAGGTTAGAAAATTCTTTCTAGTTACTCATAGCAATTTCAAATAACAGGTCAAAAATAAAAACCGTGTCAGATACTTGCCAAAAACAGCTCTAGCTCATCTTCAAAGATGTCTTTAACACTAGAAGTACCGGGAGGGGTCAATTGACCCCTTTCGATTTTTGAAGTAGTAAATCTCCGCAGCGGTTGCTTGCAGCGAGATGGCGTTTTGTAACTTTTAATTATTTATAAATAGGAGTATTTGACGATTTTTTCGAAAATATTGGATGCGCACTTTAAAAAAAAAAGGACTTTTTATAGTTGGTTACCGGCAGGGGTCAATTGACCCCTATAGCGTTTTGGCTGGTATTTCATTACTTTTTTCCACTTTCGCGGAGCATGTCTGATTTATATCGCTTCTATAACGTGATTGTGATATTTCTAATCCTCAACACTATTACTGCAGTTCTATTTATCAGGAAATAGATGATATACTGCCTGCTGGAGTTTGCATTTATGGTCGGTTCTTCTTCTACTCGGCTTCAAAACATTTTCGGACTATCAGTTCTACTACCGGTGTATAACATTCTACGTTTATACCCTCACAGCAAGAGATATCGGTGGGACATCCCATTTAGCTCCCACGATATCTCAGGCATATCCCAGGAGATCCTAGTGACATCACGAATGATATCCTACGGGGCGGAAATCTCGATATCCTTGGAATGTCCCAAAGATATCTCAGAATATGCTGAGGATATCCCATTAATGTCCCAATTTTTGTAGTCCGGGATATCTCAAATTCCATAATTCTGGACATCGTAGGATATTCTTACGATGTCCCATATTTAAAATGCAGGATATGCCAACGATGTCCCCAAGATATCCTAATTATAGAATTTTTTATAATCCTGGAAATTCATATATTTACCCTTTGCAAATAATTTACACTCTCTGTGCTTTAAATAAACGAACTCACATCATTATTTCATAAAAAATATTTTCCCGGGCCGGAGTTACAAATAAGAATCGAAGATAGCATGTAGAGTCGTCTTCATAAAGTTGAAGGTTTAAAAAGATCTGAAGTTTCGGATTTTTCTACACATTACAGTCAACTTAACCTCAAAAGTGCACAAAATGTATAACTGTGTATAACTGTATAGTTTAACGTGCTTAATCGAGTTTCATCAGTGGATGGAAGTAGCAGGTTTGCTTTTCAACTAGTAATATAAATAAAATTGAAATAGGTAATAATAAAAGTTAATGTAAAACATGAACAAATAAATTAATTATATGAACGTTAAAAGTTGTATCAAATTTTTCATGAGTTTTATCCATTGCTACAGATATCCGTGGATACATATCTAACCTCCAGCGAGCTTTCATACATATAGGTAAAATATCCATTAAACATTTCTTGAAAGCAATACAATTGGTGTTCTTATATATTCCTTTTTATTTCTTGAATAGAAATCCACTAGTAATAATAATATTAGGATATCAGCACGATTTTTTATTATAATATCGGAATATTCGTGGGACATTTTACTATAGTATTGGGATATCCTGTGGACATTCCGTACGGGATATCGTCAGGATATCCTCAGGAGCGGAAATCTCGATATCCCTGGAATATGCCACGGATATCCCGGGAGATTTATGGGACATTTTTCAGGATGTCACATGTTCTGCCGAGATATCCTAGGGATATGCCAAGGATATCCTTTTGTTGTAAGGGTAGTAAAGAGCTAGGAATAACCACATTTCGACTGTCCCGAAGAATAAGTCACTAACCAATTTTTTCGAAAACAGATCGTATCAAGTGTATTATGCTTGGCTAGCGTGTCGTATCTCCATTTAAAAATACATAGAGACACGACACTCTAGCGAACTCAAATATAGTTGATACACTCTGTGTACGGGAGACATTGTTAGTGACTTATTTTTCGGGACAGTCGATTTGTAGTAAGTTGAAATTTACAGCGTATACTCGAATCGGGGATCACAGCGGCACCAAACGCTTTAGCTTGCTGTTGCAGCAGCAGCAGAAGCGAAGTCGGTAGGACTACGCTGGGGTACGCATTTTCACTCCTTTGTTGTCCTTTTTCAGAACTCACCACTCTTCTTGACTTATATTATCGATGTAATATGGATATAGCATACTGCTATCATTAACTTTTGACGGTAGAAATTGTTTAAAATCATTATTTGACACCCAACGCAGGTAGGGTTCAATTGAACCCTCGTGGTAACCAAAGGTGGAAGAAAATCCCGGTACTTCTAGTGTTGAGTTATATCTGAAAATACATCCCGCGTGTTTCTAACAGTTTTCTTAAATACATCAAATTCTCTCTAACGGGGATCGATTTTGTGTTCATCAATATTCACAATTTAATTATGCAGTTGGCTCATTTTAGTTCAAGTCCTAATTTTACTAAAAATTATACTAATTTTTAGTAATAGTAATGTTGCATTTCAAACTTACCTCAATAATATTTATTATCATTGAGACATTCGTTCAATTTGCATTTACTTTTTCCTGTTCAGTGAATTGCAACCAACGATATAAGTTGATTGCAATACTGATAGGACCTTAAAACTAGACCTACACATTTGATAACTAAATTTTAAAATTAAATTAAGAACAATTTAGTAAGATTAATTCTTACAATAAAAATTCATATTAAAATTTAAATCGTTATTTGACGATAAAAGTAAGGGATTGTGGATTCACTCAAGGGAGAGATACACACAGAAAGTTGCACACACTAAATTATCATTCTACAAATTTCCCACAATTAGATGCAAACATGCCCAACGAGGTTCTTTATCGTGAGATAAAGTGCAAAGTCGTTACAATAATTACATCACACTAATAAAAAAAATAAAAAATAAATGTAAACCCCAAAAACTTACGTCTAATTACCCAAATTCTAACAAATTTGGATAGATTATTGGACGGAAGTTTTGATTGCAACGGGAGAATCTGTTGAAAGTGGCGTTCCTTGAGTGATGCTTACTCCAATTAAAAATTCTGTGCTGAATGACATATAGATCATGAGGACCAAGAGTGGCTTCTTCCTCGCAGATGGTTGAGTACGAAGTCCCTTGGTACCGATACAGGGATCGATATATAAAGTGCATTGATCCCACGCTATCCCCACTTATTAGTCGATGACGCGCGCAATCGATCGTATGATCGAATCATTGCGTGAATCGCCCCTTCGTTCCACCTGCTTGTCCACTTTTGAGTCAGAGGCGTATCAATATAAATATTCGCCCGTAGCTTTATGATTTAATTATAAATATGATAATAGAACGGACCGTCTCAAGCTCCTGTGAATGATAAAAATAACGATATCTTAAAGTTATCCCGTGTTTACTGGGTGTGTAATGAGCTGATATAATTCGCATTCAAGCCGCTGCGAACAGCACCATCTGTGACATAAAATACGTGGTTTTATGATTTGAAATAACTCAGTAAACACGGGATAACTTTAAGATATCGTTATTTTTATCATTCGCAGGAGCTCTTACAGAAATTACTAAAAGATATCTTCACGACATCTTTAAGAAGTTTTTCAATGATATCTTAAACAATTTTCTTAAATACGTCTTTTAATGTCTTTGAGAAAACTTTTAGAAACACGCGGGATGTATTTTCAGAGATAACATAAAGACATTTTTAAAGATATCGTTAATGATACATTATTTTAAGAAAATAAGACGCGTGGTGCAGGAGGCGGGTGTGCGATATTTCAGAAGCTGGGGTAATTAATAAATAATCATTTATATTAATTTATATTAAGACTTATATATTTCCTGAAGCTAGAGCTGTTTTTGGCAAGTATCTGACACAGTTTATATTTCTGACCTGTTATTTGAAATTGTTATGAGTAATTAGAAAGAATTGTATAACCTTTCCAAGAGGCAACAAGCAAATCGTTTTCTATCACGACGAAGTATTATTACTGTTACTATTACGATTAATTATTGCTATTAATATTACTATTGTGAAGTATTATTACTAAAAGTGATGCTCAATTTTTTATTTTCTGACTTCTGTATTATACATATACAGGGTGTCCCAGGCTCAAGTGTCCGGACTTATATGGCTGTATATAAATTTAAAAAATAATTCTAAAATTCCTTTTCCAAAAATCAGTTGAAAAAAAGTGTTGAAAAAAACTAAAACAAAAATTTTGAAAAAAAAAAATTTAAGGGTTTTCAGCCCGGGGCTACGAAACCTTAAAAATTGTAATGGGTTTAAATTATTTATTTAAAAGTTATTTCACTGATATTCACGTTAACAGTTAATTTAATTTACATTGTTACATCCCAAAATTTTACAAAGTTTTATGTGACACCAATAACTAAGCATAAACTTCCTTATCCCACGTGATATAGGATAACACCACTAATTATAAACTAGAACCTTACCGATCTTCTCTAAGTTCAAACCTAATTATGGTAACTATGCTACGGTCGGTAAGTCAGAAACCACAAGATACTTAAAGTGTTGCCATGGACGGATAAGAAGTCAGAGAATGTCGATAAGTTAACCATGCTCGATTACTGAGAATATAATTACAAACTCTACCGCTATAAGATAATCAAAATTCATTTCTATTACCACACGAATGTATTTATATTCCCAATAGTTTAAAACAACAATTATCGAATCAAAATCAAACATAGTATAAATACACTCGCGTGTGTAAATTAGAATAATAACTTTGTAAAAATAAGAGTATCATAATTGCTATAAATGTATAACCCACTCAGTGGAAGCACCTGTATATAGACAAACAAAAGAATAACCAAAAAGCGTCTGACTACATACATATAAAATTAGGATAAGTAGCTTATAGAATAACTGTCCATGAGAGGACGAGAGTTGAAACGCGGATGTATTAGTCACCTGAGTCACTCATCGTGAAATATCGATATCAGCGAACGTGCCTTTTCAAGAAAGCGGGGAAGCGTGCCGTTTCAAGAAAGCAGAGAAACGTGCCTTTTCAAGAAAGCGGAGAAACGTGACTTTTGCCAAGTCCGCGGTGTATATAAACCCCTACTCTACCCTTGTCAATTGTCTTACGTTGTCGGCAGTCATACTGTTCACTTCGATCTACGGTTAACGAATAGTTTTGACAAAATAACGGCTTCTATCGCATCGTGACCGAAGAAACACTCTGATTAAGTCGCATATTTTAAAGTTCAAATTCAAAATAGTTTACGTGATCAAGTCTTGAACTAAGTCCCTTCGGCTGAGACTTTAGGTCGGCGCAGAGTAACTTTCCGAATAAAGTCCGCAGTGTTAACGTTCGCGAAAAGAACTCAAATGTGGATTGGGTATCTGATATAGGACCCTGTATCGCATTACCATTACTGAAAAGTGCTCGTACACCTTTTCACTATTAAAAACCTCCGGTAGAGTTCCGTCGCTGTTCTACGATAAACGCGGAGTTCCAACCGACAAAGCAAGTCACTCTCGCCCTTTTTTGCTAGAGAGGTACACGTAAGTTTTAATTTACGTAACTTTTTAACTCTGTTCTTATTCCTTATAATAAAAGAATTGTTAAACCAACTATCTCACACTTATTTAAATTCTGAATTCTGACACAGTCCGCGTCGGGCTGATAAGTGACACACAAACCCACATTAAATAATTGGTCAGGTCTTACCAGCCTGACTTAATCAGCACTCTGGTCTCTCTCTTTTCCTATTTTCCATACTACCCTCGCCTTTTGCCCGGGACGTGACAAAATCTGCATGATGTCGCATAATAATAAAAAAATTATTGAGAAAAAAGAGTTAAAAAAATGTTTAATTTCAACTGCTCTAGCTGTGGCTTATGAGGATGGTTTTTTCATTGATTTTCAATTCTGTGGGTATAGAGTAATGGGTAAGACTCTGGATAAGACGCCTGCTAGGCGATAGATTCAGATATAGATGTGGGTTCGAAACCCCGTAGCGATAGAAATTTTATTTGTAATATAATGTTTAAAAATGTAATATATGTATTCATTCTAAGCAGGCCCATCAAAATTTACAGTCAAAATACTCGCAATCAATTATTAATAATTTTTTGAATACCTCGAACCTTCAAGAATCAAAGTCGGCCCCACATTGTTGTCGAAGGTTGGGCCGACATCAACTTAATAGATGGCCCATATATAGAACCAAATTTCGGACCGACGTTACGAAGTTAAAGGCGGTTGACCGTTATCATTTAGCTGGTTGGCCCGAACAGTGGCGCACAAAGTTGGACCGACCGTCCGACGGTTGGCCCGACCGTGGGCCGACGGTCAATTCGCACCTGGATATAAGTGATTATGTTTAGTGGTGAAGACTTCTCGTTTGATATTATTTGTTTATTTTATAAATGAATTTTATAGATAAATGCATGAAGAAGAAACCTTTATCTCAAGAAGATATTTTGATTCCTCCCACGTAAAAAACCCATTTCTTTGACAATTTACGATGTTTTCATTAATTTAAAAAAAAACTGCAATTCCCGCTGCGTTAGGGAAGCAAACTATGCTACTGGCAATGCAAAATTTGGATATTTTACCTTTCAAGACCCTCGGGTATCAAAGACTTTATTTCAAAGAAGCAAGTTTAGTTTTTTTTACTACGCCACTACCTTATGATGGTAACCTACGTTACTTATATTGCAAAATTCAGATTTCCCATGTCTCAAAACCCCTAGATACCAAACTTCATTGAAAAATCTTGATTGTGACAATTATTTCCTCCGTTTTAGCTGTTTCGGACCACTGTATGGCTCCTACTTCGATGACCTTTTTTTCAGGAGCCAGAAAGGAATTACAAAACGCCCGCACATTGTAACCGTCCCTAGGGTCCCAAAACCCCTAAAGGCGGCCCTGATGAGAATGCTCTATACAGAAACTAAACCGGATTAATCAAACCTTATTCCTTATTAAAAAGGTGTTACGGCCTAACACCTTTTTACGTGAACTAAACTTTATGTATGAATCTTCACGCGCGAAGAGAGAGAGAGAGAGAATGAGTGTGTTCGAGCGTGCCATCGGCCTTGGCTTGTGGATCAGTCGTTTTTCATTGATCTATGGTCCGTTCGAAGCTCAGTCGCGTCCGATCGCCTACCAGGCAAATATCGACTTAATCTCCACTGATTCCAACCAAGCGAATCAGGAGGTCTATCGAGCTCCATTGATTCCTACCAAAGCGAATCAGGATGTATCTGATAAAATAAAAATACAAATTCTCTATCGCAAAACTCTATTTCAAAACATTCTGGTGATTTCGAGTCTTGTTTTAGTGAATAATTTTGTGCAAATCTCTTGTGTTTGTTTTCCCTCAATAAATCTGGGTTTTTTTTTATGCCGTACGCCTTTCGCCCATAACATGAGCTTTTATTTAACATTTCTACGTCGACTATTCTAGAATGAAGCCTCTTTCGTTTGAAACTCATTCGAAGATCTAAAAGTGTAGTGAGTTTAGTGCTAAAATAAACAATATTTGAACTAAGTTACTGAGCCACCTAAGGCAAAGCAATTCCAGCTCAAACATTGGTGCCTCCTGTAATGTATGATAAAAGTCATCCCTTGCATAGAAAATTGCAGAAAAACCGTTGGCGGCTCAGGCGCGCGGGTTTCGACGTGCTTTGGTCATTAAAATTTCATTAATTGTCATTACATTTTTTTCTCATTGGTTCTCGCAATCAAAATCAGTGAACCAAATTTCATGAGCGGTAGACTCATTGTTAGTGAAAAAAATCTGCCCGCTGCGCGGGCACATTCTCATCGCCCGCGGCTCGCTTCGCTCGCAAGTTTGAGCGCCCCTAAGGCGCGCGACTGTTGGTTCTCACGCTTCGCGCTCGATAATATATGTATCTCGCGTTTCGCGCTCGATAATGTATTTACCTCTCGCTACGCGCTCGGCCATTGTATTTCCACACATTTGTGCAGAGACCTTTCCAAATTAAAGGTCACTCTCTTAAACTGCACCAGTGAAATTGTCACTGGTTGAATCAGTATTTTGAATTATTACTGGTGAACCAGTCATTTTTCTACTTTCACTCGGTAAATCAGTCAGTGATTTAACTAAAATAGCGTTACTGAATATACCAGTGACGCCAAATGATAGATTCAACCAGTGTATAGCGCTCCACTCGGTCAAGACATGACCCTCCAGTCGTCTGGTACGCGCGCGTCGCTGATCAGGTCTTGGCATTTCTCGAGTGAATACAAACTTTATTGTGTACTAGTGTTTGTGTTATAAATATTTGGCGTCTGGCTGCAATAAGCAGGGGATATAATATCTTTCTCTTGGGAGTGGAAAAGCCCCTGACCACTAAGGTTTGACTTTGAGCGACACGACATGTTGACATAACGACGGGCCTTCCCAGAATTAGGCGCAACATATTATGTATATCCCATTATATTGCAACCCGGAATTCATTTATTGTTGTGAGTGTAAAGTGCGGTTTCAAAAAGATATTGTTGCAACTGTTACCACAATAGTGATGAATGATAAGTGCCATACCTAACCAGCTGACAGACGACAAGGCGTACGGCCAGATGAATTCTGGGACTGAGAAACCAGTGAACTTCACTGATTAAACCAGTGCCGGAATTTCACTAAGTAAACCAGTGAATTCTCACTGATTGCCAGTGACACACTTCTGACTATTTCAACCAGTGAGATTTCACTGGAAATCAGTG
>CAKNWU010091004.1:0-13593 GCA_932072015.1 Andricus quercustozae | reverse complement strand
GGGCTTAATTCAGGTACAGAGGGTTTCATTTTTGCATGCCAGGACGGTGTCATTTGCACCTTAGCATACCGTGACCGCATTTTATGTCAAGAAGTTCCGAGCGATAGGTGCAGAGCATGTCATGCACACGCTGAGTACCTGGAACACATTCTATCGGGGTGTCCCACCCACGCAGGAACGACGTACATCTACAGACATAATGCAGCCCTAAGAGTCCTTTATTACCATCTTTGTCGCTCTTACGGTGTTGGCCGCGACCTGCCCTGCCGAACGCTCCAAGAGAAATAGAGTCAATTGTCCGAAATGAGAAGTGCCAAATTTTCTGGAACTACGATTTTCGGACAGCAGTCTCCGTTGCACACTCGAGGCCTGACATTGTTCTCCAAGATTTTGAGAAACGAACTATATTCGTGATCGAATTCTCGGCCCCGTCCGAATATAACATCACTTCCAAGGAGAAAGAAAAGGAGGAGAGGTATCAAGACCTTAAAAGGGAGCTGCGAAGACTGTACCCAAAATATTCGGTACAAGTAATTGTCCTTGTGATAGGTGCTCTCGGAGGTGCGAAACTATCACTGGTTCGTAACCTTAAATTTCGTCGAATATTATTTGTTACTTCTATTAACAAATTATATAAACAAATGCACTGTGAGCATTGTAAGCCCAAATTTTTTCAAATAGAAGTAACAAATCCATGACAAATGGTAATTTGTGAACATAAGTTTTAATATCATTTGAAGATATTGCAATTGCCTATACATTTGTTTACTGTGTATTTGTTTACATAGCTTGCTTATTGCATCAAAGAATAAAATTAAAGCACAAAAATTCATCAGCGATTATTACTATCAAAATAACTTTCAAACGTTTTGAAGGAAAACCATCTCTTTCTGTTTATTAATGCATCCACTGTACACTTATCTGTATACTTTTTCGTAACAAGTGACTTTAAAAGATTGGACTGAGAATTTCGTTATTGTAGGCCCTTACAAGGGCCTAAGTAGGGTCGTCCATATACCGATAGTAAAAAAATATTCAAAATTCAAAAGATGGTTCAACAAATTCATGTTAAAAACGTGTTTTGCAACAATTTTTAACAATCGAACCGATCGAGGGACCAGTTGGACTTTTCCGGAGTCATATCTTACTAACGTTCTTTTATTATCTTTCAGCATGGTCAAATTTACACTATGAACAAATACAGGCAAAGTTTTTTCAATTTTAATTCTCAAAACTCGCTTTCTTTAGCGTTTATGTTTCGTTTGAAATTTTATTATTCTCTACATTTATAATTGTTAGTTTTTTTACTGAAGTACCTCGAGACGAGAATTCTGAGAGTATGACTTTTTGCAATTGCGACATACTGGCTTTTTAATGGTACTCAGGACTAATTTTTTACTTTGGATTTTCGTTTCCTGATGAGGAGAGCATTCGTCTCTCGAAACGTCTATAAGTTTGTCATTGTTATACCTTTTACAATTTTTATAATTTACTATTTACTCAGACACATAAAATCGCACTCTAACATTGATTAATACTGGACTTTGTTTTATTTTAGTTCGCATATCTATGACACACGTTTTTCTACAGAAAAATGCCTTTAAAATGTTAGTAGAGTAAGTAATCAAAATTACTTATTTTGATGTATTTCACGTTTTTGTATTGTTTTGTAATTTAATGCTTATTTCATATTAATTCAATTTAAATTAAATTACTTATTTACATCACCTAAGTAATGTAATTGCCCTGTCTTGTATTTAGCTGTTCCTATAAGAGACTCTTGAAAATCTACTGTGAGTTCTATTTTAAAAAATTAATCTTAGTAGTTATCAGTAATAAAAATATGTATGATACCTCTGTATGTAATTGTTTTTTTGTTACATTTTATACTATTCAACTTACTTACTATTATGTGCCATGCAGTTATTTAACAATTTGTATAAATATGCCGATTAAAGCGAAGGTAAAACTCGTTCGATTTTCATAAAGTGTCACAATTTTTCAGTCGGCTTGTCACCTTCTGCCATCTAAAATCAACATTTACCTACTTCTTGCTACCAAACATATGAACTAGCGATTCAGATCTTAGCACAATAAAAGTTTTAAGACAACTCGCAGTGCTAATTCGGAAAATGCTGTTTACTAAAATTTTCCACCTGACAAGAATCTAAAAAAAGTTAAAATAAAGCGGCAAAAAATCTAAAACGTATTTGATACATATTTACTCCTGTTGACAATAAGATAAAAGTGGATGGCATTTTAAAATTATCAACCCAATGAGAAGGTATTCGTTTGATGTAATATTTGACTCTGTCGGTTTTCATCAAATCAAAATTTTGAGACCCCACAAGTCAGAAAACCCAACTTTGACGAAGTGCCCTGCTGTAGTATGTAGACCTAGCCTTATTAGATAGAACAAGTTTGTTTAACAGCCATTTTTT
Organism: Andricus quercustozae; assembly: GCA_932072015.1. NCBI lineage: Eukaryota > Metazoa > Arthropoda > Insecta > Hymenoptera > Cynipidae > Andricus > Andricus quercustozae. The sequence goes on along the minus strand of CAKNWU010091004.1, from coordinate 11,152 downwards.
GGCACCAGTTCTGGTTTTATCAATCGAAAATTCTTTTTCAAAAATAAAAAATTTTGCTTTCCAGAAAAACATAGGATATGAAAAAAATTTTGAGATGCAAAATTTTTCGCCCCAAAAAGCTCTACAATTTTAGGACCATTTTTCGATTAGACGAATATTTTTTGATTCAATCGTGATAACAATTCTAAGGCAATCAAAATTTTCATTTTTCAGAAAAACTGCGAGAAATGAAAAAAATGGTAAGATAAAAAAGTATGCATCACAACAAAATCTACAAATTTAATTTAAACTATTTTTTGATAAGACGTATGGTTTTTTTAATCATGATAACGCTTTAAACAAAAATAAAAATGACATTTTTTTCAAAAAAAAAACTGTGCGAGATAGTAAGTAAATGTTAGGATGAAGAGTTTTTCATCTGAAAATGATATACAAAGTTGCTCTAGACCATTTCTCGATAGCTTCATTTTGTATTTCTTTTCGCGCCTAGTTTTAAACTTCGCGCTTTCATAATTAGGCATTTTCACTTCATCATCAGCTAACTTCACTTCGTTGAGTGCTGAGGGGAAAACAATGGATCAAATGCATGGGATTTAATCAATTTTTTCCCTATTTTGGTAATATGTTCGTAAAAACTAATTTCTTATATATAAGTGTTTTTTAAAATTAGTTTTTCTTTTTAATTACTATTTAATGAAATAATAAAATGATAATAATTAATATTTATTACGAAGATATAACATAAATAAAGTTTTGTTCCACGCATTTGGTCCATTTTTGTCCCCTCAGCACTCAACGAAGTGAAGTTAGCTGGTGGTTAAATTGAAAAAACGTAATAGAGACGCATCAATTCTTCTTTTATTGTCTATATTCCAGTTCAAGCACTCTCACAATATTTCTGTTAAGGTGATTCGCTGCAAATTGTTAACGCTAGCCAAATCATCCTCAGTAGGCACAAATGAAAGGATTGTGAAAGACAGCAAGAGAGGAGCGGGAAATGAGAATTGCATCTCCCATTGAATGTCCATCTAGAATCGTGTCTGCGTCTACATTTGTACATACATGAATGGAACGAGAGGAAATGGACATCCAATGTAACCGACAAATTGCGGTACGATTCGGTGGGTATTTCTCACTCCAACCTTTGCGTTTTCTTACTTTTAGCTCTCCTTTGAAAGTACGAGGCGGCGAAACCTGAGGTGAATACTGAACGTATCGATCGCCCAGTGCAAAAGCTCTTTATTATTTGAAACCTACTCGCAAAGAAATCTTCAGCACAAAAATTATATGGCCAGAAAAAGAAAATCTGGAGTCGAAAATATGGTTTTCCCTTTAAGAAAAATGAGATTCAACTTGGTCTCTCAAGATTGCTTTAAAACCTGAATCATCCCAGCATTTATTTCGGCGGATAGTCACATTCCCTACAGATATTAAAAATTCTAGCGTTGCGTCAAATGAATATCAACTGCAAACGCATATCGTAATCTAAATATTTATGGTAATGGTAATGGTTACATATGCGTTAGATTTGGGTACTCATGGCTATATGGTGCTAGACTTTATGGTATTAACATCACGAATCAGCTGATATTTAACTGTTCATAAAATTTGAAGGAGATGGATCGTTTCCATCGAAAGATAATAAGCATCAAAGTTGACAAGTTTGGTACGTATCGCCTATATCAGGGCCATCTAGCTAGCAAGCAACAGAGGGATATTGATATTGGTTGAAAAATAGGAAAATAAGAAACCTTTTTTTATCTTAAACTACTTTCAGAAAAAAGTTCCATTTTCATTCATAAGTTTATAACGAAGCTTCGTAGCAGGTGCTATTCCCTCATTAGTAATGTAAGTCTATGAGAACAAATTTTTTCAAATTTTTATCAGAAAAAAAGATCACTCTCCTCTCACTCTACTGGAATTCGAATACAAGATCAACTGATTTCCGATGTCAGGTGCTCTAACCAATTGAGCTACAGAGCGATCAGAGATAGATTCTAATTTTCTGATATACGCTAATTTAGCAAGGTGTTACACAATATTCAAATAGGAATCTGTATTATCATCAGAGATATTAATTTTTCAATCGGTTGAGAAACCTGGCCACACATACTGTGGACAACAGAATTCTAGATTATCGATCAAAGTTAACTTCTCTTAATACAGACAAATTATTTCGTCTTTTTCAGACTAGATTTTTCTGTCTCATTATTATCAGTATTATTAATAATGTTATTTTTTCTAATTTTCAGTTAATTCAGCTTTTTTGTAATTTTTGTGATGAGGATAGTTGATATAATTGAGGTAAGTTTTGAGAAACTCAGAATAAATATCATAATATCAGAATAAAAGCATTTGCGAGATAATAAACTCGCTGAATCTATGTTAAGAATTCTAAATTTGAAAAGTTAATAGATTTAGTATTCTTTGTTTTATATATAAACTGTAAGCTCGTGTTGTAAGAATTAAAGATTAAAATTGTGTAAGACTATGTGTCGTCTGGTAAAATAAGAAAGGTATAATCTACATATATGTATAAAATAAACAGGCATTAATTTAAAAATCTTGCATTAAATTTCGTATGTTTGTTTGTAATAGTTGTTATTAAATTAAAAAAATGTAAAATCCATTAGTTATGTGACGCACTTTTTAAACCCATTAGTTAGTATTTTTCTGCATTTCTGTATATGGGTCATTCTCCGTCAATGTGTTAAATTTTGTCCCCTGGCATACGTGTAAGCCCCCTGGTTTCCAAAAATAATGTAACCGCAATAATTGACCAATAGGAATGCTTCCTGTATTGATACTATTTATGTGAAAGCGTTACTAGCATTACCAGTACATAATACTTTTCTAAAGTATCAATACAGGAAGCATTCCTATTGGTCAATTACTGAGGTTACTCGATTCTATTTGAACCAGGGGGCTTACACGTATTCCAGGGGGCAAAATTTTAAATTTTGACGGAGAATGACCCATATGTCCCCATATGTTGTCAGTAGTTATCATAAAAAGATCGTTAGGAATCTTGATAAACATTGTAACAACATCAAATGACATAAAAATATGTTTAGCTAGAATTTTCTAAGCAATTATTGTGTCTCTAATGGTCATTCTTAATAAAACATTTTGTTTTAGGTAAGGCCTCATTTAAAATTTTGGAAAATGTCTTCGCTAGATTATAAGTAGGAATGTCTATTGAAGAGACAACTGGTAAAAAAAGGAAGTTAATTTGATATATTTTAGATAAACCGTAGATTCTGGCAATGTTAGTATGCTCTGCTATTAAATCCTTTCTTCTACAATTTTTTCCTAAGTAACCTTTAACTCTCCAATCATCTAAGATTTTGAAAGTATGTCTTAAGATAACTTTTACATAATTATGAGGCAATTTAGAGTACGTTAGTGCATCGCTGAACATCGTGTTTATTTTGTTTTTATATTCTTGACGACTATTAACAACAGTGATCTTACCTTTGTCAGCGCGAGTAACCAAAATATCATCATGGTTTTTAAGAAAGTCTTAGTGGTTTTTAAATTGTTTCGAATAATTAAATCAGTTGTATAAATATGCTTCGATTTTCCAATATATGTTAAAGATGAGATCTTATGTCTAATTTCATCTTGGTGAGAATTATTCTTATAATACAGTCCATGTACGCCAAAGAAAAATAATCCTTTAACAGCCATAATTAAAATAAAGCAATCATTTTTTTGTCAAAAAGGGGCCTGCTCGACCCCTTAATATTTTCTTAACATTATTGGAAGAGTCTGAATGCTTTATTTCACTAAAATTGATATAGTTTATGTATAAAAAAGCAAAATAATTTATTAACAACATCAATTAAAATAAAATAAGCATTTCTTTCAAAAATGGGCTTGCGAAACTCCTAAATGTATATATTTTTAATTTTGTAAATAATGCGGGTGATATGTTTCACTACATATAATATAGCCTCGGTATGCGAAATTAAAATAACCTATCAACAGAGTCGATTAAAACAAAATAAACATTATTTTGGCCAAAATGCGAACAAAAATGAGTCGATGCCCCTTTATATTTTTTTATGTTCTGTGAAAAATCTGGGTGATTTATTTCACTAAAAGTAATAGATTTCAAGTATGCTGATGTTAGATAATGCATTAACAGCGGCAAACTAAAATATAATAAGCACTTTTGTGCAAAAATGCGCTTGCATGACTTATTAATATTTTTTTTTCAATTTAAAAAAAAATCAGAAGTCGTTTTTAAACAAAAAGGTACAATTTATAGGGGAACCATATTAGAAAAAAAAATAAAGCCTTTTTGTAGACCACTCTAATTAATATTTATTTTTAGAAACAAAAGGGATTTTTTTAATTAATCAGTAACTCTTTTGATTATTTGTAAAATAAATATAAAAATCATTCAAGTACTCCAAAAACTACTATTATTGTAAAATTTAAATAAACTGAACGGCATGAAATTCTAAATTTGTTCCGTTGTGGGAATTCATTTATCAACTACTACTAGAAGTACGCTGAAAACCAAGCAAGGCAATAAAAGCAAATTAAATGAAGAATTTTAAGCGCAGAAAATAACACAAATATTCAGTATTCACAATTAAAACTGCAGTGCGTGAAATTGTGCGGTTAAGTGGCAGAGTGTCGCAATGCAGAACCCTCATTTCTGAATTTATGTATAACTTACATTCGTAAATTTTTTGTTACATAAGTAGAAGCCAATATAAATTTTTTCCCATAATATAAAAGGTACTTTGTTTTTGACCATTTCCGTTCTAGTTCCAGAATTACTTGTGTAAAATATTAAACCGATCAATAACGCAACGCTCCACGAAGTTTAAATAAGTTTATATAATTAGTTCCTTGTAGGGTTGGGCGGAAAATTTAAATATAGATTTGGACCGTTCCATTCAATTTCATTTTTGAAGAAGAATTTAAAGTTAAATAATAAGAATATATAAAATCATTATCATTTCTACACGTATGCTAATTAGAGTTTGTTTATCATTAGAAAATAATAATATGTGAATTGCTCGGAAAAAATGGTCTAGTCCATAAGAATCAAGTTGTCGAGAAACAAATTTCATGTACATATATAAAATTTCGGCATATTGAAACCATCAAAAACGATATTTTTAAGCATTAGCTTTTTTTCAGAGCCTGTCGCATATGAAAAACAGGGAGCTTTAATTCATAAGGAAAATAACAATTTTATCGTGCGATACTTCATAGTTTAAAATGAGAAACCTGAATTTGAAAACGCATTTTAAAGGCATTTTTTAAAGAAAAGTAATTTAAAATATAATAAAATGAAAATAAGGAGATCTTCACTACAGAAAGTAATATCATATTTCAAAATGGTTGCTTGAGAGTTGAGGTGGAGTGGAATGGAGTGGATTGATGTAGAGTGTAACAAAGGTGAAGAAATCGTATAATAATTGACTTTTATTTCAAAACTTTGGAAAGGAAACTTCTCGACTTGTTCTACTAGTTTTATAACGTAATGAAAAAATTTTGGACCGAACTGGCAAAAGAGTAGCAGGAGCGGTCTCTGGCTGTTCATTCTCCTTTCTAAAGCGAAAAGACAGCGAAGCTTTTGTTGAAGCTGTCGTAATTTTCGAATGGAGCGTACGAACAGCGGGTGGAAAACGACTTGTACGTTTTATCGACACACCGCACCGCACCGAGGCGAAGAAAGGGCAGCGATAGTTTGAGTTTTGACGTGCGAAGTTTGGTCAGATGTAAAGGCAGTGTTGCAATCTGCCAACATTCGTGTCACTCCTGCCTAGCGTGACTGGATCGAGGAGTTTTCGTGTGCTCGCGATTTCCGAGTAACGATTACTTTACCCTCGGGCCGCTTTAGCTACGCTTCGGACACGATAGGTATACAACCCGCGAGTAATCATCCTCGCCTTTATATCAGGAAACGAATACATCAAGGAACATAAAATGCACCTTCTGCGATCGAATATCCTACATCTTACCATCTTTCCTTTTTTACTAATTTTGGTCAGACTATCATGAGGAGTAGAGTGTAAAATTACACTACTTCAGCTGCTGAAAAAAGAGGTAGTAAGTTTGCAATATACGTAAATGGATTGGAGGAGAAATAATGTTAAAAAATCTTCATATAAAAGGACCTTTTTGTTTATCAAAACATTCCGTATATGCATTAAAGATTTGTTTTATCCCTTTCTTTGCAATATATAGTATATACAAAAAAGATTAAAGATAGTTATTTCCTGATTTTGAAGCATAAAGAATCCACATAACGAACCGAATCGTTTAAACTATATTAGTTGTAAATTCAAGTAAAAAGGCAACAATGTCTTCTTTTTTATTTTATAGTATTGGAAGATCAGATTTTTTTGTAATAACTGGTCATACTTTCCTAATTTGAAGATTATGCATTAAGAAGACCGATCTTTTAAAGGTCTAGTCGGAGATTCTACTAACATATTTTAATTATAATTTTATTCAATCCCATTCAATCATGGTCTGAGTTCCAACCCGTGATTCAACTCACACGTCACAGTTGAATTTTCACTTCCCACAACACCAAAAGACGGTCGAGTCAGCAAATCACTTCACTATAATTCAGAAAAGAAAAACACTGGTCACTGCTAATGGATAACTTATCACTTGACTTTACGATAATCCGTAAAAAGGCACAAGCACGGCACAATGTTAAAGAATCACTTAGTTTAATTGAGAATACTTTCCTTTACAGTAAGCCGTAAAAATGTAGAGTTCACAGGTCAAAACTCGAACCGATAATGAATATCACTTTAAATGATGTAGCACGTGGAACTTGGTCTCAGAAATAGGTCACTGGTGCTCGGCATTAAAGTCGAAATCGAACTCAGAAGAGAAAGCTGGATACCGTCCAACCAAACCAAGCAAGTTACCACAAAAACCCCACTACTGCTTCACACTCGCGGTAGCAAGGTCTCGAGCGACAAACACAAAGAAAAGTGACCGCAAGAATCAATAGCGTCTTGGACAAACTTCCAACAATTACATACGACTAAGCTCAAAAATATTAACAACGCATATTTGATAAGAGCGTAAATTATATTCAATAAATTATAATCCCTTAAATTATCAAGAGATAGTTTATATTGCAGTAAGGTTTGTTACTAGACTAGGTTTTACCATGCTGTAGGAATGACGAAATTGAGAATCACCCGTTGTAGAATTTACGATGATAAATATATCCGCTAAGCCTAGTTAAGCTTAAGACAATTAAAAAATGTTACCATTAATTACCGATAAGTTACTAAGCATTACTGCAAGTTTAATAAATTTATGGTCACTTATAATAACTTCAGATTATCTATGTGTAATTAATCATAACTTATGCTAACTTTCATGAGCCTGCTTACAGAATTTATCACATCACAATAATTTAACCAAATATTTTGGGTAAATTCGTTGCAGCTCCTTTTTAAGATCTTGTTACCTCTCCTTCTTTTGCTTCTCCTTGGCAGTGATTTTGTAGTCGACCGGAGCCGAGAATTCGATAACGAATATAGTTCGTTTCTCAAAGTCTTGGAGAACGATATCAGGCCTCGAGTGTTCAATGGAGACTGCTGTCTGAAAATCGTAGTTCGAGAAAATTTGGCACTTCTCGTTTTAGACAATTTACTCTATCTCCCTCGGAGCTTTCGGCAGGGCCGAATCGCAATCAACACAGTGAGAGCGTTAAAGATGGTTATAAAGTAATCTCAGGGCCGCATAATTTCTGTCGAGACTCGTCGTTCCCGTGTGAGTGGGACACCCGTATAGTATGTGTTCTAGGTACACAGCATGTACATGACACGCTCTGCACCTACCGTTAGGAACTTCTTGACATGAAATGTGGTCGCGGTATACTAAGGTGGAAATAACACCGCCCTGGCATGTGAGAATAAAACCCTCTGTACCTGAATTATTTTCTAATGATCTGAGGAAAGCAAAAGTTTGCTCCTTGGTCAAGCACTACTTTTCTACATTTCTGTGAAAGTTTCCGTGCATTTTATTCTTGGGTAGCTGTTGGCGGAATTTTTTAACCTCTGCTTTGTTCACTTCGGCTTTTAGAGGTGAGGCACCTATATGGAGTAATGCACTTTCCTCACTTCTGATGTTAAAATTATGGTCAAGGGTCTCAGGCGCCTGCTCCGAAGCTTTGTAAAGGAGCGCTCCTTTGCCAATCATCTCGAATTTCCTGACCATTTTTAGGAGAGAATCTTTACCACGTACAACGATGTAAGCTTACTCAGAACAATTCGGTTATTAAGACATTGGAGATTCAGAAGTCCCCGTCCGCCTTGAGGGCGTGAGATGTATAATCGCGGAACGGACGAATTGATATGCAATATCTTATGCATATGCATGATCTTACGCGGGGCCTGCTGGCCTCAAAAAATTGACTTGCTTACATTCCATTTTTCACACAATTTTCTTAAAAACTAACCCTGCGTGCCTCGCACGCATTTTCCCTACTTTCTCGCTTTGCCTCGCATTGCCAAACTCTGCCTCCGCAGCTAATACATAATTCTTGAGATATTTCGATGTCTCAAGTTAAAAAAAACACCCTGTATATATCATTAAGCTATTTTCCTTTCGGCGAGCCTCTAGGGGTAAGCGTGACACTACCCGATTCAGGTAGTGTTGTTTAGGTGGATAGAGTTTCTTGTAGTAAATAACTACAAGTGTGGGCTCACCACACCCACGACCGCCAACAGCAACGCAGTAGTATCAGACGGTCACCCATCCAAGTACTAACCGCGCCCAACACTGCTTAACTTCAGTGATCTAACGGGAACTGGTGTTTCCAGCGTGGTATGGCCGTTGCCATATTATATTTATATTTATATTTTGAAAAATCGCAATTACGGTCTCACGTAATTGATTTGTGAATATTATAAAAACGTAGTGGGAGGGTACAGAAAATTGGTGATATATTGCGTCAAATAAAACAAAACGTGCAAAAACCGATAATACGCACGAATAGATCTATACTTGTCAACCAGTTCACGTATATTCCATATGAAAGTACCATTCCGCTAGACCGTTATGACATGCCACCTTTGAAATGTCATTTGGAGAGAAAGGAGACCAGGCTGTAATGAAAAAACATTTTTTTTAAATTAATAATTTTAAATCACGCGAAAGATGTTCCTGATTAATTTTCTTTTTATTAAAAAAAATACATTAGAAAAAGAGTCATTCAGAAGTTTTGCCTCAAGCATTTTATAGAAATATATTTAAATTGTGTTTTTTTTTTTTATATTTTAGTCAGGCAGGCCATGCTGTTGAATCCATACAGAATTTGTTATCCTGAGGAAATGATTTTCATTATTTTTAAGTTATAATTATAGTCACTTATTCCACCATTTGTGGAAAAATTATCCGATTGATATAAAACTCATTTTCTACGGATTTTTTGAGTCACAGATCCAAAATATTTTATCGACAATTCAAAATAACGCGTTCAAAATAACAAACAGCACGCATATAAATATATTATCTGCAATAGAGCATCTACAATCATCTTCTTTATTCTTAGCTTTTTCGATTATAAATGCTGTAATCTCTGAATTACTTATTCTCTCTGAATTACATCATTCTATTTAAAACACGTATTTTCAGAAAGGCATCTCACAATTCAAATTATATAAAGGGGAAAAAATATGCCCGCAGCGCAAACACATTCTAATTGCTTCGCGCTCGTTTTCATACATTTAATGCGTGCATTTCGACCATATTTGTTCAATTATCATAAATATTCTAACTTAAATCGAAAACTGTGATTTTAACCCTTCACGAACTACAGTCATAAATTGGAACTGAATCTGTTTTTCAATTTGTTTTTAAAGACGGTTCTCAAAGCATCAGCGGCTTTGAGGATTACGTACTTATTTCGGCACTCGCGCTTCGCGGTCGATAATTACGTTATACAGAAGGTTCTCTTTCAAAAATATAACGATGTAGACAAAATGGAACGGCACATAAGAAGTATGTCTATATAATGTTAATAAAAAAAAGTATATTTTACTTTATAATTCACTAAGCATAGACATTTAGCCGTAGGTTTTGATTTCATCCGTTCAAAGTTTAGTTCTAATACAAAAAATTGCATTGGGATAGTTTTAAAATATCTTTGATTATAGTCAAAATTGTTTTAAAAATTTTTTATTCCGCAAAAAATAGTTTTTTTTTTCTATTTTTAACAAATTTTCAAAATGTTAAAAAGCATATAAAATTTCTAATTTTGACCGAATTAAAAAAATGTCATTAGGATAATTTGAATTTTTTTGTTACGTACCTTGAACTTCAGCAAGAATTGCTAAAACTTAAAAAAAATTTCAATTATAAAATTATACTATGTTTTTTAATTTTGTTCAAAAATATCTCGTTAACGAACTTGACCTTCATTTTGGCACCTAGGTGGAAGACATACTGCATAACAACAAACCAGGAAAAATTCTTCTAATTAATCGTGTATTTACCTTCGAAACAATATTTTTTATACTTTTTCCTTCAAAATATTTGAAATAGTTTGTATAAGTTGCCTTTAAAACATATGCCTGTACAGAGCGCCATATACAAATAAGCCATTCCAAGGATTTTTTTTTAAGTTCCAGCCAAAATTCTGCCCCAGCTGAAAATTCCTGTGCAGTATCCTCGGCGGATCCTGCACATTTTCCTGTACACGAACCTGTACAGGTAATCTTGACGGTTTCTGTGCAGGAATTTGGCGAAGGAAACTTTACATGATCCTGAAAAGGAACCTGTACCGACAAAGGAACCTTTGAATGATCCTGTAAGGGTTCCTTTAAAGGTTCCTTTGCGAAGAAATTTGAGGCGCAGGTTCCTGTGCTGAAACGTGTATAGGATCCCTTACAGAAAGCCATCAAAGGAACGTTTGGAAGGTTCCTGTACAGAAACACGTATAGGGTCCGTTACAGAAAGCCATCGCGAAAACTCATTTCGTTTAGAGCTATAAAGTTGACAATATTTTATTCCCTTGAAGATCCAACTCACCATCGACAGAGGCAAACCATTAGCGAACCCTCGCAGATTAGTTTCTACGCAAGTTCATGTATAGGATACTGAAAATGTTCCTGTACATAAACCCACACATCAATTAAATCTGTGAAGGAAC
>CAKNWU010090978.1:0-12995 GCA_932072015.1 Andricus quercustozae | reverse complement strand
CCGCATTTCTTAGTGCTTCCTATTTATTATCCCAAATTTTCAACTCGATGAGGCTCTTCGTGTGAACATAAGTTTACAAATAAAAAATAGTGTCGGTAAGGTAGGAAACCGGTCACGTGACCCACTCGTCACATGGCCTTAAAATCATTATATTTATATGCAATGATTTGTGTTTCAATTAACCAAATTTGAAGTTCAAAAGATTTGATAATGTATAGTGGCTTTTCTTGAAAAATTAAAATTTGTATGTAAAAAAATTAGGTTTCGCAGAAGATTCCCAATTTTTTTGACAATTCCAGGTCAAGTTTGCGTTTTGAATCGAAAGTTGGTAACAGAAATTATTATATTTAGATGCAATTGTTTTCTATTAAAATAACCAAATTTAGACACTTGAATGATTTTGGATTGCGCTATTGCTTTTCATCGAAAATGTAAATTTTCATGTATAAATATTAAGATTTCATACTTATTGAAGCCGATACTAATTCAAGGCAAATAATGTCCACAGAGCTTGCTAAATAATTGAAATTTTCTATGGAAACGAAGGAAAATATGCAATCGAAATGAAATCATGATGAAAGCAGAATTTAAAAAATGTAGAAAATTCTAATTTGTCTTGACTTTGTTCAAAGAATTAGATGGCACTGGTCTTAAATTGAGGCAGGCTACGTCACGTTTTCAATGTCACGATATTAATTTTCTGTCGTTTCAATAGAGATAACAATGATATGCCATCGCGCCGTTTTATCAAACTTTGTTATTTTTTATTTTTGAAATTATTGTTAACCTTTTTTTATTTACTATACATATAGCCCCAAGTAAACTTATTTATTTGCACAAAGCAATTATTTGCTTTCATGATTAAATATAGCACAAACGATTAATTTTTGCTGCCGTTCTATTAAAATGTTGTGGTTCTCTTTACATATTGATCCTTTGGTATGACAAGGAAACCGGAAATATGGAAATTAATTTTTTTTTTATTGATGATTCATCATTTTAGTTGAAAAATCTTCTGTTTTTCTTTTTGTTCAAAATCTAGCTATTATGTTAACATTTATTTAAATTATTTTTTAACTAAAAATTCGAAAATAGTTGGTTCAACATTTATCTTCTTGAGTTGAAAATTCAACTATTTCGTTAAAAATTTCTGTATCTTGTTGAAACTTTGTTTTTTTGTGATAGAAAATTAATCTTCCTGGTCACTAGTTCACCTTTTTGGTGAAAAATTCATGAATTTTCTTACGAAATGTCTCTTTTTTGGTAGAAAATTAATTTTCTTCGTCACTAATTCACCTTTTTGGTAGAAAATTCAAGTATCATGTTGAAAATTCAACTATTGGGTTCAAAATTCCATGAAAACTTAAAATAGTTGGTTCAAATGCATGTATTTTGTTAAAAATTATTCTTGTGGAAAAGATTCACAAAACTTTTTTTCAGAAATGAAAATAAAAAACATTAAACTCACCTGCTCTGTAAAGATTGCAAATTTTAAAAAAACAAGTGGATAAATATTTGTAATATTGAAACGTCGTATGTCAAATGGTTTATTTATATTAAATTTTATTCGCATGATATACAGAAATCCAACACTAACATTTTTAAAATTTCAAACTCACGACTTTCCTTAAAATTGTTTTTTTTTTATTTTTCAAAAATAAGTTCATAAACTTTTATATGTTTTAAACCTCGCATATTAAATGATCTAAAAATAACTAGAATATTACATTTGCCTTGAATTTTTTGAAATCTTCTTACGGCTAAAATTATTTTTAAATATATTGAAAAATTTTAAACCTTCTAAATATCTTTATTATATCCAATTTTTTCTTCAACTTTTTCAAAAATTCTGTATAAACTTCTTAATCTTCTAAATATCTTAAAAATATGTTCTAATTTTTAACAAAATTTTTTGTAACTTTTTGTAATTCTCTTAAGCATTTACAAAAATGATAAATTATTTCAATTTTGTCTAGGAATCTTAAGAAAATTTGTTTTTGAAATCTTCTCATGTAATTCACTATCCACTCCTGATCATATTTCGTGCCCCTGCTTTTTTTGTAAATTCTCTCTAATTTTTTCTGAGATTTATTTTAATCCAGTAATTTAAAAAAGTTTTTTGTTTTAATTTTCTAGATTCGTTCTAATAAGGTGTAGAATGCTGGGATTACTAAAATAAAAAAGGATATACAAATAAAATATAGTAGCTGTTTGTGCAAAAGTAACTTATGAAAAATCACATTTTTAAATAACAGCAATAACGATAATCAGGCCTTTTTAAGAAGTACCTTGATCATCACTGAATATTATGTAATACGATTTCTCCATGCTTATATACATACATATACAGATTTGAAAGCTTTTTAGAACTTTTAATGGATCTCAAAACATATAAAAAATATCCAAACATTGTTTAATTTTTCTATACATTTTAAAGAATTTATTGGTACAGTTTTCAAAAATTCCCTAGAATTGCGGAAGATTTGAAAGGATTTTATAGGTATTATAAGGCTTAAGGGTATTTTTGAAGATTACAAGGGATTTTTAAGACTTTATAAGATTTCCAAAGATTTCAATGATTTTGAGGGATTTTAAAATCTAAAAGTCAGGCTTTTTCCTCTCCGTAATCCTTGAAACTGCATATAGCCAGCATAATCAAAACTATGGTTGTACATTAGTAATCCTCATTATTAATTAAAATTTTCACATGTAAAAGCACACACCTTTATGATTTCTTACTTTTTTTCTGAGGGCACACTCTTTTCTTCTGAATAGAAACTAAAGGAAATGTATGTGTTTATATAACGTTGAAATAAGCAAATGATTCCTAAAACTTTTTAAAAACACCAGAAAAATTTAAGTAACTTTCTCACTGCGCATACATTTTTTAGTGGCAGACAGGTTTCTTGCGTACTAAACTTTATCGGTAATATGTTTAGAACTCGAACGCAGAAATTAAAAAATAAATTTTAAACGCACCACTTTGGCAATGTTTGTCAATTTGCAGAAAAAAAAACAAGTTCATAACTTTTTTATATTTTTAGAACTTCGAATATCGGATGATGTAATAATAATAAAATCAAATTTTTTTAATAACGATGCAAGAGATTAACAAATATGTTTTGGTACGAATACATTTTTTATAGGTTTGCAGTTTTATTGTATGCCCAATTTTATGAAAAAAATGTATAGAATTCCAGAGCAAAATTTTTTCAAATTACCAAACTCATGGCTTCCGCACAGATTGAGATTTTTAAAAAACAAATCCATAAATTTTGTATATTTGTGAAATTTCGTATATGATATCTAAATATCTTTTAATAGATTTCAATTTCTCACAAAACCTTCTTTAAATTCTCAAAAATTAAAAAGTCACCAATTTACAACAAAATAATTCATTTTTATCGAAATAGTTGAAGTTTAAACCAAATTCAATTAAGTAATTACCAAAAATAGTCAAATTAAGTTTGCAGTTTGAAAAAATGATTTTCATACAGAAGATATATAATTTTAAACAAAAGAGTTCATTCCTTTACCAAACAGGTGGATCTTTAACCAAGCAAATGAATTTTTAACAAAATAATTTAAGTTTTAACAGGGTAAGTAAATTTTCAACCCAGAAGATAAATTTTCAACGAAAAAACTCAGAACTTACAACACAATACATACATTTTAAATCAAATTGTTTAATTTGCAACGAAAAGCAATGAAATTTTTAACCAAATAGTGGAATCTTTAAGCCGTCAAGACAAGATTTTTGACAGAAAGTTAAATTATGTTTTGTTCATTTAAATTTTAAACTTTTGAATCAAGAAATATCTCACTCAAAATTTAAGAAGTTTTTGATAATGTATATGAACATTACAAAAATTTGTTTACCGAATTAAATATAAAGAGAATGATTAAGAAATCGAATAATTAAATTGAGGGAAAAGCTAAATTATAAAAGAGAGAAATGAGACAACAAGAGAATATAACGGGTAACAATATTTGCATTAAAAATAAATAATCAATCAGTTTACCATCAATAATGGAACAGTTAAATGATTATTTGTAAACATTAATATTCGTTTAAAAAGAATAAATCTTATTAAAATAATTCCGTTTTCAACCAAAGTAGTTCAACTTTTAACCAAACAGTTAAAGTTTTCATTTAAATGATTAATTTCCCACCTAAAGAGACGAATTTACAACAAAACACATGCATTTTTAAGAAAGTAAGAACAAATATTCATCAAAATATTTTAATCTTCAAACAAAAAATAAATATCTAACAAATTAATTCAATTCTTAATAAAAAACTATAAATTCTTAATGAAAAGGTTAATAGTTAAATCTTTATCTGGGAACAGGCATTCTTCAAATAAATGTAGAATAGTCAAATTTTCAGTTGAAAATATAAACTTTCATAAAAAAAGAAAACGAATTATCAACAAAAAATTTAATAGATCAATTTTTAGACAAAAATGGATTGTTATATATGATATAATAACGATAAACCTTTATTATTTTTCAAAAAATGGCAGAGTATCACAGAATTGATTAAAATATATAAAACTCCTTAGACTTTCAGTATATAATGCACTACTTCCGGTTGCATCATAAAAGTTTCTGTTTCTCAAACCATTTTAAGCAAAAACCATAAAGATACCGAATCTTCAACAATTGTATGTTATTTTAGCATTATGTTATCATTTGGATCAGAATTATGTATTTATAATAAAGAAAATGAAAGGTGAAAACATTTCCATTAATTTATGTTTTTCGGTTTTGTTAGCGTTTTTAACTGGAAATGATCATTTTCAAATGAAAATCAGTGGATTTTGTATATTCATAATTTTCGAAGACCTTTCGGTTATGGTAGCGTTTTAAAAAAAGTATTTGACAATAACAATCATTGTAGTTTGAGCAATTTTTACCAGTTTTAGGTTACATTAGCGTTCTTTACAGGAAATCGGTTATTTCAAGCATACTTATTAGATTTCTAAAATTTACATTTCGGAAAAATTTTCTGTAACCTTATATTAGTTCACATATATTTTTCTTTTGAAATAATAAAACTTGCACGTTCAAGCATGCAAATGAAATTCAGATATTAAGGAATTTTAGGTTACGTTGGTGTTCTAAACCGATAATTAGTATTTTTAAATGAAAATCATTACAATTTGAACAATATTTAGAATCCTTAAACAATGTTTAATTATTTTAGTGACTCTTGTTGGATATTGGTATTTTTAATAAAAAAAATTATATTTCAAACATTTCAAAAATTATTCACCATTATTGAAAAATTTTACATTATGCTGATATTTTGCAACAAAAATCGTTATTTTTATTAGCAAATTATTGCGTTTCAAAGAAGCTAAAACGTTTTGAAATTTTTTAGGTTATGCTTGTCTTTTTAATCGAAAATGGGTATAGATTTCAGAGAATATTTACAATTTTTGAAAACTTTAAGGTTAGGTTAACATGTTTTACTGGTTCTTTTAAACATAAAAAATGTTAAAAGAGGACATAAAATCCTAATAATTTTCTGTGATGTTTTTTTTTTTTTTTTTTGTCAGAATTTGGTATTATCAAAGAAAAGTGAAATAGTTTGATTATCTATACAAAAGTATTATATATTATTTCTGAATTTGAGATATCGATTTTGAATAATTATCAAAAATATTGTCTTTCTTTTTTTTTTATTATTATTTGCAAATACATGTACCAAATATTTTGAAACAGAAACAGAAGGAAATTTGTTACAGTATGTATTTAGCATTTCATGTAATCCAAAAGTAATAAAAAAATTGACGCGTATATGGTTTTATTGCATTCTCAATTTTATCGCAAAGATCTGGGGAAGAGTGGCTAGTAGCATGTCGGGTACTTTCCAAAGTCGTAATTTTGCCTACATTTCACGCAATTCATGACGTTGAGTAACGTCAATTAACATCAAAAACAATAACGCCAATTATTCATTAACAACAGTTAACACTTAAATACATGATGCAAATATAATACAAATAATTAATATAATATAATATAATAATAAATAATATAATATATCCCGATAATTATTATCATCTATAAAATTTCTATAGTTTCGAGTAAAAGTTATAGTTTTGAATGCACTATTCTGGAATAGTTTAATTTTTGACGCTTCGATACTAAAGTTGTTAAGCGCTAAAAGTCTAGAATTATAGGTATGGAAAATATAAGCATATATAAGTATTTTTGTTACTTTTTAAATGCTCAATGAGATACGTTACTAATTTTATAATATTTTGTTTCTTATGTTATGTTTTTTGTCCAGATAAAACTAATTTAACGTTCTTAATGTCTTTTCAGAAATATTAAATTTTCACAGTAATTCAATTTTAACCTAGTCAGTTTTGGATGTTTCCAATTTTGAAATTTCATGCTGTAAAATCATAATATTTTCTGAAATCCTGTAAAATTAATTCAAGTACCTGAATGGCTTTTAAAATCTTTTCAAATTATAGAAATACTCGGAACCTTATTAAATTTTTTAAAATGTTTTGGAAAGCCCTTTGAATCTTTCAAGATATATTAAAACCCTCTTATTCCTATCAAGTGCTTTTAAATCTTCCGAAATTCTAGGAAGTTTTTAAAAATCGTTTATAATTTTTTTTATGTACTCTGAAATCTTTCCAGTACTTTCGACCTGCCATGGCGATCGGATACGGACTCACTGAATTGTTTCTTGTTTTTGCACTTTTTCTTATACGTAACGGTAACAGTTTGTCTTTCCTGCAGAACTATTGGTGCGTGCTCGGATTGTGAAATAGTTATATCCAGAGGGGGATCAGAAATTCTCGCTTGTGTTAAGTTTGGCAATCTAGTGCATTTGTCCTGTGCTAATTTTGGTATCTCTAAGAACATTTTTGAAAAACTTAAAACGGGTCTAGTGGGCTAGATCTGCAAGGTATGTTCTCGATTGTCGACTAGTGCCACCTCTGCGGCAGGTTTTGAAAGTTCAAGTGCGAAGCCTATTACCAGTAACCCTCAGGATATTGATGGTACAGTTATTTTACCCCCTACTCCCTGCTCCGTTGCTACCACAACTATAATTTGATGACCAACTTAATTCCACCCTTTCGGAAATTAAGAATGAACTTTTAAAAAACTCTAGGCGTATTGACTCGCTGGAATCCGGCTCCAAAGTGCAAAATGATGAAAGTGAACTTATAAAGAAGGAAGCTAAATGTTTGAAAGCATGCGCTCAATGTCAACGAGCAAACTGCTCTGCATAGGATGCTAAAAATTCATGGTCTCCCCATGAAGCCTGACGAATACCTCATGGCCATGAGGTATAAATATTCGTGAATATTCGTAAGGATGACGAGGTCAAGCTGAATCGTATTCAAAAGCGCCTCCATTGAGTAATTCCTCCATCCCCCCGATCATTGCAGCCAAATTTGACAGACAAGATCTACGAGATGAATTTATTGCAAGACGTAAGGTTAAGAGAGACTTCTTTACTTCGCATTTAGGATGGACTGGCAACGAAAAGCATTTAATTTACCTTCGTGAGGCATTAACAACACTGAATAGAAGGATTTATGCGACTGCTCTCGGTCTTAGTAGAGATAAAAAAATCAAATACTTGTGGATTTCTGGTCATCCAATCTTTTGAAGGACTACAATAGCAACTACTCTCTAAGTCCATTATATGTTTGCTTATTTTTTCTAGTCGTTCATTAGCACTACTCTATTGTTTCTGTGGCTTCTACATAGGTAAATATGCCTTCTGAAGTCAAATATCAACAATTTTGTATTTTTACTGCGCTAATTCAGGTTTGTACTGCCTCTACAAATTGACCTCTCTCATACTTTTTTTATACATCAAGAGCCTTATGATGCCTCTTGCTTTTATAAATTTTAATTCATTATGTGCCTTATCCCTTGTTTTCAAATGTAATCAAGTGAACTGGATTTTGTTGGTTATTACTCACTGTTACTTTAGCTTCACGAAAGGGTATTTTCAAACGTTTTACGAATTTCAGGCTCTTCTAGATGTATCTGTACTTGAACTTTACCTATCACTTGCATAATGGAAACCTTAAATATTTGCCACGTTAACGCTCAGTCTTTGCCAGCGCATTACCTTGAATTTAAATATCACTTTCTGTCCTGTTTCTATCATATCATAGTCGTCTCTGAGATGTGGCTCACGCCAAACATTCCTTCGAGCTTCGTAGCACTTGATCATTACATACTTTTCCGCAGAGATAGAAATGAGTGAAGAGGGGGTGGGGTTTGTCTCTATATTCATGAAAGCTGGAGAAGTATACAGGTGGGAGTGGGTCCTCTTGCCAATTACACTACTGCTGAGTGCCTTTTTATGAAGGTAACTTCGCCTCAGGACAGTGTGTTGGTGGATGTAATTTACAAACCTCCTAACACCTCCTGTGACAGGGAACTTGAGACTGACATTTTCGACCTTATCCCGATTTATAATAACATCGTACTCACCGGTGACCTAAACACAAATCTTAATGCTACCAACAATTTAAATCACTATTTGAAATCAGTAGTTTTCTCTGACGGATTATCTATAGTTCCCCGTGATACTACCCACCACACTGATCATTCTAGTACATGGATTGACCTGATGATTGTTACCGATTTAGACCAGTTAATTTCTTCTACTCAACACTCAATCTCATTTCTCTCAAACCATCATCTTGTCAGCATCCAATACCAGTTCTCCTTTAATCCATCCTCTACTGTAACTCCTTTGTCCTTGCCCAATCTCAAGAACATAAATAAAACTGAATTTCTTGAGCACCTCTCTACTTATCACTGGAATAGCATTTACACTGAAAAGAATACAAATAGAAACGTGATTTCTGTAACTACATTTTTATCTTCGGCCTTTGACAAATTTGGGCCTCTCCATACCCTTAAAGAAAATAAGAAGTCCACTCCATGGATCACTTCTTATATCAAAGATTTAATAAAAGAAAGAGAGAAAAAACGTAGATTGGCTAAAAGAACAAACAATAGTATTATTCAAGCCGAATTTCGTAAATTGAGAAAATTAGTACAAACCAAAATCCGTGATTCATACAATTAATATAATTACAATTCTACCAAAAACAGGAATAAAAATGAAAACATCTGGTTTCTGTTTAGACAGCTTGGACTTACTCCTTCTAAAAACTTGGCTCCTGATAAAAAATTTTCCCCTGCAGACCTGTTAACAGCTTTCACTACAAAATCTAGACTCCAATCAAACAGCACTCCTTCCTCGTCCTCAGTCCCCTCTGCTTTTGCTGATACTAGATTATACTTTCCTGATATATCGCAAGAAACCCTAATTAAAAAACTCTTCGAGGCACACCACAACGCTCATGGATCTGATGGTATTTCAATTAAAATAATTCGCCTTGCTTTACCAGTCATTGACCCTATTCTCTTGCACATCTACAATGCAGGTGGGAATATTTCCTGATTCCTGTAGAGGGGCGATTATTCGCCCTATTCCTAAAATATCTAGACCTGTGTCTCCCAAAGACTTCCGTCCTATATCCATCCTCTGTGCTTTGTCGAAGCCTTGCGCACGCAGGCATAGTGCACTTACAGCTTTACTTAATGTAACTTCTGACCTTAACCTTGCAATTGATAGAAGGGAAATAACGGTTGTTGTCCCTTTTGACTTTTCTAAGGCGTTTGACACAGTTAACCATAATCTACTATTGACTAGGCTCAAATCGCTTAACCTCTCAAATATGGCTGTTAAATAGTTTGAATCTTATATTAGTAATCGTTCTCAAAGAGTACAAATTAGTAATGGCGAGAGGTCAGATTGTGAAGAGTTTAAGAGTGGTGTCCCTCAGGGATCCACGCTTGCACCCACTTTTTTAATATTTATACCTCTGAACTTGTTAGTGAACTTCGTCATAGTAACAATCACAAATATGCTGACGACTCTAAGATTTACCTTTCCTGGCCTATTGCCAATCTTAACAGCTTACTTCAAAAGGTACCGGCGGATATTGATCTAGTGGTGCAGTGGGCTTTGACAAGTGGCCTCACTCTTAACCCTGCTAAAACTGTGGCTATAATCATAGGACCTTCTTCCTCACCATCACTTGAAACAATTCCAACCCTACCTCCTCTCCTGATCGATTGACTCGACATCCTCCTTCTGGAATCTGTGAAAGATTTAGGTTATATCCTTAATCGCTGTCTTACTTGGAATGAGCAAGTTGCGGATATTTCAAGAAAAAACTTTAGAGTCCTCCAACAGCTCAACAGGAATAAAGAATCACTTCCTACCTCAACGCGTATCCTCCAAGTCAAAAGCCTGATCCTTCCTTTCTTTGACTACGGCTTTGTGGTATATGACGATATTACTGATGAGCTGAATGCCAAGCTTGAGCGTACGCTTGATGCTTGCATTCGGTTCATCTATAACATCCCCAAAAGTGAACATATTACTCAGTATAGGGAAAGACCAGGACCTCTTAACGTTGCCCAAAAGAATACAATTTTTTATGGATAATTTGCTTTATAACCTATTCAGTAATAAAGATCCGCACTATCTTATTAACCTGTTCCATTTTATTGACAAATATCAACCAAGCCATTCCATACTCCGTGAAAGCAAAACAGTACTAAAAATACAGTCCTTTTTGGTTACTTATTTAACACATCTAATCCTACCCTAGAACTCACACATTGGTAACAATTATATTCTTGATTAAATATATATATATATATATAATAAAGAAAGAAAAGGAGGAGAGGTATCAAGACTTTAAAAGGGAGCTGCGAAGACTGTACCCAAAATATTCGGTACAAGTAATTGTCCTTGTGATAGGTGCTCTCGGAGGTGCGAAACTATCACTGGTTCGTAAGCTTAAAGCCATTCCTGCGTGCCAAAAATATGCCAAGGCACTTGCGAAATGGATGCAGAAAGCTGTCATCCTTGGGTCGCTTCGTGTGCTCAAAACACATGAGGGTTTCGCCGGTCTGTCGTTGTGATTTCGTCGTGTCCTGTGACCACTCATCTCACGGTATGAATGCGTATTTACTTTTAAGTATGTATATTAGCGTATATATATTTATAGTATCCTTCTGTTGATAACCTGCATCTAATTATGTGTATTATAATTTTTTTCATTACTCTTGTTCAATACCTATTTTGGATTTCAATCGTCAAATTGATCGCCGTCGCATTTTAATTTTAATATGTATCACCTGTTCCTTATAGGGCTATCTACCCCTAGGACCTTTCCTTAAATAAATACAAATACAAGTACTACGGAATCACTTAAAATCGCCTTTAATTCTTGAAATCTATTAAAAATATCTGAAAATCTTTTTGAATCTTTGAAAGTCCTTAATTGCTGTGAATAAATTCTTTGAAATGCATTAGAATTTTATCAAATCTGTTGAAAACCCGTGAAATTACATGGAATCTGAGAATATTCCTTGAAATATCTTGAAATGTTCAAAGTCCTATAAAATTCTTTTACATTCAACAATTTAATGAAATATTATACAATGTATAGAATTCTGTATATCCATAAATTTCGTCAAAAATCCCTTTATATCATCAATCTGAAATTTTTTGAAACCATTAAGAATACCCCAAAACCTTTTCAACCCGATGAAATCTTTCAAACCCCTTACGATGGTTGGGAAATGTTTCGCAAACCCATACATTTTGCCTTAATCTCTCAGATATCCTTAAAATTCTTTGCAATCATATTGAATCTCTTAATTAATTCTTGTGCAATCCCTTGGACTGCCGTAATTGGAAATTCTATGAATTACCTTGAAAGCTTTAGAAGTTCTTTTAAATCATTATTTAAATTTAACTCACTTTTAGCGTGGATGCAGGAAATTTATATATATAAGACATAATTATAAAATGAACAAGTAGAATCGCACACTAAACTTTTATTACATAAAATATTTGTTGAGATAAATTAAAAAAAACTTTCAGTTTCCATGCTTTTTGAAAAGAAATAAATAATAAAAATAATATAATTTAAAAATTAAAGAAGTTAACAGAATTAATAACAAACGACTATTTTCTGTAAAAAAAGTGTTGCAAAGATATGCCTCCAAAATCTCGCAGTCATTGTTGTTGAAAACCACATTGGCTTGTCGTTACTTGAAGCCTTTTTACATAAATTTTGAATTTAAAAAAATGTAATCTACAAATAATAGTTGTCAATAATAAGGTATATAGATATCATTACGAAAATTGAGAACCATTTGTGCTTCTTAATGCTTTTGTGCATCCAAAAACAAGAAACATTAGATTTTTAAGAAGATTTACAATTCTGTTATTCCTTTTCGTCAAAAAATTAAAATTTACATGTATAAATATTAAGGTTTCATACTTATTGAAGCCGATAATAATTCAAGGCAAATAATGTGCACAGGGCTTCCTAAACAATTGAATTTATCTATGGAAACGAATCAAAATATGCAATCGAATAAAAAATCAAAAGGAAAACAGAATTTAAAAAATGTAGAAAATTATCATTTTTCTTGACTTTGTTCAAAGAATTCTGTGGTCTTAAATTGAGGCAGGCTACGTTACGTTTTTAATGTCACGATGTTACTCTTCTATCGTTTCAATAGTGATAGCAATTATATGCCATCGCGCCGTTTTGTTAAACTTTGTTATTTTTTTTAGTTTTTTCATTACTGCAACATTTTTTTAATTATTATATATACAGCCCTAAGTAAATTTATTTATTTGCACTAAGCAATTATTTACTACTGAATTATCAATATCTTAATTAATCAAATTATTAATGTTGAATAATTGATTTTTAATTAATGAATAAATTAATTGATTTTCTTATTCAAAAATATGTCTCGCTACGTGTGGAATAATCCGACACTATGTTTTTAATGTTTTTTTTTTATATATATTTTTTTTAGTTAAAAAGCATAAACAATACATTTTCAAGCTTTTCTGCATGAACTATATAAGGCTCTATTTAATGCGTTTCTGG
>CAKNWU010090977.1:0-10538 GCA_932072015.1 Andricus quercustozae | reverse complement strand
CGTTCGATTGTTTTGAACCGCACTTACTACAACTATGTTTGGTGTTGTCATTGTTGTTCCCACGAGCAGCTAGGGAAAAGGGTTCGTCCGTCCTTGTAGAGCCCCGCATGCAAGGATAAGGCTGCATACTCTGAGAGGTCGCCCGGTATCCCAGAGTCACCGTTTGAGACACCTCACCCAGGTGCCATTCAGCTTTCGGCACGGTTGTCACGCCTCCGCTTAGGGGTTATTCCTTCGGGACCATCCCTGGACAATTGTCCGCGACTGCTTATTAATTATTGTAACCATATTCAGCAGAAACCCTTGGTACAGGGACCCTCTATCCGCAACCCGAGGACGCGTTCGGTGGCTTTGTCATAGGCCCTTCAGTTCTATTCCAAAGGAATCGAAACCGAAACCGAAGTTTATATATATATATATATATATATATATATATATATTGGAGCTCCATATCAGAAGGGGCATGGAATTGGTAGCTTTCTCGGAGGTTTATTTCAACGTGTTCTCCCCTTCTTAACTAACGGTGCTCGCGTCATCGGAAAAGAAGCTCTTCGAACCAGTATAAATGTTATGAATGATATGGACAGTAAGATATCTCTTAAAATTTCGGTTAAGAATCGTTTAGAAGAATCTGTTCGAAATTTGAAACGCCGTGCAAAGGATGAAATGAGTGAAAATAGAGTGAAAAAAGAAAAAAAACCTCCAGTAAAAAAATCAAAGTCAGAGCTAGATCTTTTTTCACTGCCACCAACACAGACATCTATAGAAAGCTCGCAATGGGTTCATTATAAACCCGTTTCTTCACTCACTGATCAAGCCCCCATAGAGTTTGTTGTTCCTGGCCACGGTGATGAATAACTTGACCTAGCACACACTATGCTCAGTCTTCGAGTAAAGTTAGTAACTCCTTCAAGAGTAGCCGCAAATACCGTCCAGCTAGATAAAGTAGGACCAGTAAACAATTTCATGCATTCACTCTTCAATCAGGTGGACGTATATTTCAATCAAAAAGTCGTATCGCCTCCTAGTAACTCTTATGCATCTTGAGCATACTTCGAGACTTTACTTAACTACGGCCCAGCTGCCAAAGGTAGTCATCTTATATCATCTATGTGGTATAATGATACTGCTGGAAAAATGGATGATTTCGATGCTAATGAGGGTTTAAAATTTCGACAGAAATATTTTGCTGGTGATAAATCTATTGATCTTATTGGTCATTTACACTGCGATGTTTTTAATCGAGATAAATTTCTTATCAATGGTGTGGAATTACGACTTCGACTAGTTCGCTCAAAGGACACATTCTGCCTCATGGATGCTACAAATAGCTGTCACGTGCGTATTGAAGAGTCCTCGCTACTTGCTCGCAGAGTAAAAATTAATCCTGGTGTTCTTCTTGCACACGCTGAAGCTTTATCTCAAGGTACTGCAAAATATCCTATTACACATGTCGAAGTAAAAGCCTTGATGATACACTCGGGTGTTCACGCTGAAACTCATGACACTTTAATAATTGACGTCGCTGTCACGTGCGTATTGAAGAGTCCTCGCTACTTGTTCGCAGAGTAAAAATTAATCCTGGTGTTCTTCTTGCACACGCTAAAGCTTTATCTCAGGGTACTGCAAAATATCCTATTATCCGTGTCGAAGAAAAAGCCTTGATGATAGCCTTGATGATCCGTATGTTTCTAACTTTTCATGAGAAGGGAATGTTTGGTTTCTTTTATGTAGAAACAATTCCTGTAAAATTTGAGCTTACTCGGACTAAGTGAGAGGGTGCTCCTACCCCTTGAACATAAAAAAACAATATAATTGAAGAAAAAACCAATTTTATTTGTTTATTTTGCAAAATTTTAATTATATAAAAAAGGCTTTATACAAAAGTTGTAGATCTATTCAAAATGTACATATTATTATCCATGACTTTTTCTCGTACGACTAACTGTTTTCGAGAAAAATGCAAAAAAGTCTGCTACGAATAAAGCTACTCTAAGTACTCTAGTACTCTAGTACTCCACTTATTAGACCTCTAGTTTCTTCTGTTAATACTCCTACTTATGTATTAGCAAAAACACTTAGTAAAATAATTTTTGATTCTTTACCTACTTATAATTATAACGTAAGTAACTCATTACCCTTTAAAGAACGCTATAGTAATGTTATAATCCCTGATAACTGTATTATGGCACCTTTAGATTTAAATTTGATGATATAAATTATTCAATTTTCAACTCTTACCATTCTGGACGGAAATTTACATTTGAAACAGAAGAGAATAATTCTATAAGTTTTTTAAACCTTGATGTAATTAGAGATTCAAGCAATAGTATCATCACAAATTAGTTCCGTAAAAAAAGTTATTCAGGTAGATTTCATAATTTTCTTTCAGATCATCTGGTGCAACATAATATTGGTGTAGTTAAAAATTTAGTTGTCATGGCTATTCTTTTATTCAATCCTATTTTTCCTACAGATAATTTGAACATTGTTAGGAAGTATTTATTTTATAATAGGTATCCTAATATTTTTGTTGATAAACACATTACAAAAAGGTTAAGAGAATTGGAATCTAGTAATGGACTTATTTTAGAGACAGATAATAATAATGAGGTTCTTAATGTTGAAAAAGGGATTATATCTATTCTATTTTTAGGAACAATATCTAATAATATGAATAGACTTCTTAGTTCTTAATAATTACAGCATAAAAAACTGTTTTTAGAACTGATCATAAATTTGATAAATATATTAAACTCAATACTAAAACTAATCGTTACTATTTTTTACTAAAGGCTAATTTTACAACTAGATTCAAAATTTATGACTGAACAATTTTTGTTTTATTCAAGAATTTACATTTTCTATAATTTTTTGCATATGAACGAGCAACCACAACAATTCCTACTCCTTATTGTTGTTTAACTTAATTTTAACTTTTTTAACCTGACTTTAAAGGTAAGCTAATTTTTAATCTTTTTGGACTTCTTTTGTCTTGTATATCAATTTATTATTATTATTATTATTTATTTGTATTTATATTTTAGATCAATTTTGAATCTGATGAGGAAACTAGTAACAATTTTCGAAACGTTATACGATTTAGTTTCGTTTTCTTGGCCTTGACACAATAAAATAGACTATTTTTGTGTGGAAGCAGTCGTTTTGACTTTTGTCACCACATTCATCTGATACATTCCCAGACGTTAAACATAAGAAGGATTTAATATCTACTGATTTCTTCAATATTTCTAAGTACCCTAGCAGAGGATAGTCTAAGGGTTTCCATAAAGCACGTAGCACTCTTTTTCTTTGAGTCTGTCTGTGTCTTCCCTGTTTCCTGAGTGTTCTTGTCCAATCGCTACCTGGTGTGTGTCTACCTGGCAATGTGATACGTACGTACCCCATACGAAAATAGTATAGTAGTAATATAGTAGCTGTAGTTAGCAGATAAAGATACTCAGAGACATACCTGATGCAGTTCTCTCTCGGATATCGGACGAGTCAAAACCAATTTTTATGTTTTAAGTGTATTATTTTTCAGTCTTCGTGTTGTGAAGTTAACTTTACGCGAAAGTTATAGGAGTTTACTGTTTTTTTTTTTTTTTTTTTTTTTTTAGAAAAAAGCACGAATTTAAACTCAGGAAGTGAGAAACTGCATCCCAAAATTAGAATCCTTGTACCACGAATGGAGACAACTGCAAAAACACGCTTGGATAAAATCGGAGGCTCATAAGAAAAAAGAAGCAAATTTCAAATCGAAGTTCGAGGATCTTTTCGACATTGCACATGCGAACGCGTTGTAAAATATTTCTGTATAAGTAGATAAGCCGTTTTTAATAAATCAAAGGTTAAAGGGTCGACAAGGGCTTATGCTCCGAATCGATTACAAGGAACTTCTAAGGGAAAGAAAAGTTGCAGAACGAGAAGATACAACGTTGATGAGAAAGGAGCGAAGCGATCTTAAAATTGAATCATTAACTTTCTTCTTTTTTCTTTAAAGATGAAACTGCCGAATTTTAGGCATCTACAAGCAACAGCAGTTTGGAATTAGGTACAGATATAAATGTATCAGTTAGTGGAAAATCCACTGATAATATTGCGTTAGAACCTTCTCTCCCAGAATATACAGAATTATAATTTTCATCACCAAAAGCAAAACGGGTGAGAGGGAGCCGTACACTAATGACTCCTGAGCTTGCTGCGGCTTTAGATAAATGTAAAAACAGTGGCAGGGATGCAGTACATGTTCTGATTGCAACTACCGAGGCACTAGGCCATGATGTCCAGGATTTTCTCATCAACAGGTCATTCATTCACAGTGCAATAGAAAAAATACGGGAAGAAAAGGCGACTGTAATTAAAAAGCAGTTGATGGGCACGAAATTGCAAGC
The DNA here is from genome assembly GCA_932072015.1 of Andricus quercustozae. NCBI lineage: Eukaryota > Metazoa > Arthropoda > Insecta > Hymenoptera > Cynipidae > Andricus > Andricus quercustozae. The sequence continues at coordinate 6,144 of CAKNWU010090977.1, read as the reverse complement.
TGCTGTCGTGCACTCGGATGGTAAGTTACTTCCAGCGTTAACAGGTAACGAGACCGTCGATCGACTTCCTCTGATTCATTCGAATGGCGATGCTGAAAAACTTCTTGCAGAGCCTGTACTGCAATCTGCGACCTGAAAAGAGCAGGCATCTGCTGCTTGTGAAATTATTGTTGAATGAGGTCTCCAAGATTGTGTTAAAGCACTAGTTTTCGATACAACAGCATCGAATACTTGAAGTTGTAGAGGTGCGTGCGTATTAATAGAACATTTTTTAGTAAAAGGGCTTTTGTACTTTGCTTGTAGACACCATATATATGAAGTTATTCTTAGAAGCGTTTTCGCGGAAAAAATGGACAGAACCAGAGGTCCGACTGTATTGATCTTTAAAAAGTTTTAAAAGGCTTGGTCTGTAATCAATGCTCATAATGTTCGAGCAGGGATTGAAAACGAAAAGTTCAAAGGGTACTTTAATCAGGGCGACGTATCTCGAATCCTTGACTTTGTTAACAATATTTTTAAGGAACAGCAGCCTAGAGAGGATTATAGGGAATTTTTGGAATTAGTAATAATGTTCTTCAGCGAAGTACTACCGCGTGGGCTATTTTTCCGTATTCCGGGGGCCATCCATCATGCGAGGTGCATGGCAAAAGCTATTTATTGCTTGAAAATCTTTCTCTCTCGCCGTGAATTTGTATTAGCTCCAGAAAAAGAGAATGCGATATTTGATACATTTATTTTTATTGTTAGACTTTACCTCGAAGCATGGTTTTGTGCGCCTTCTTCTACTGAAGCACCTTATTTGGATTTCAGGGTTTTGACAAAACTTTATGAATATCAAGCTGTCGATCCTGGTATCCCTCGTGTTGAATTAATTAAGCTAATGAATAATTTCTGGTATTTAAGCTCTGAAACTGTCGCATTAGCTTTCTTTGATCCGAAGTTGTCATCAGAATAAAAAATTGAAATAGTCAATGCTTTGATTCGCGAAACAGAATCATCAAATGAGAATGTGAAGCGAGTACAAGTTCAAATCGATAAAATCCCAGAAATTATTAAAAATGGAATTGAGAGAGGCGTTAAGCTTGTGGAAGAATATAACACATTATTTACGAAAAACGAACAACGAAAACAGTATGTGCTTCAGATTGTGAGCGAATATCGCCCGAAGTTCCCGGTTTGTAAAAAAGAGTCATTGTCTAAGCGTCAAGATTTGTAGTAAAAACAAATGATTTTCGAATTTTTCTCGGAAAAGGTTAGTCATACGAGAAAAAGTCATGGATAATATTATGTGCATTTTGCATGGATCTAAAACTTTTGTATTAAGCTTTTTTTTTGCATAATTAAAATTTTGCAAAATAAACAAATAAAATAGTTTTTTTCTGCAGTTTTATCGTTTTTTTATGTTCAAGGGCCCAGGGTCACCCTTTTCCTCACTCCGATCAAGCTCAAATTTTGCAGAAATTATTTCTACATAAAATTGAACCAAACGGGTGGGGGAGGGGGTAGCGTGAGAAAAATTCAATTTTAATGATTCGTTCTAATGATCTATTTTATTGAAGTTTAGATTCTGAACTAGTTATTTGACTGATTATAAATATTTTAGATAATTTTCTTAGAAGGTTTCCTGTAAACGCACTTCCTCGGTCGGTTCGTATTGCTTTTGGTGCACCGTATTGTGAAATAAAATTTTTAGCTAGACCATGCGCTAATGTGGTTGCTGTTATGTCTGGTTTTGCTACAGCAATACAATATTATGACAAGTTATCATGCATACTAAGAATGTGTCGATTTCAATCAGGAGTTATCGGTAGTGATACTATAGTGTCGAGGGATACTTTATCAAAAGTGTCTATGGGTGTATCTGTTATAATCATAGGTTCGTGCATTTTGGCTCGAATTATTTTTTGTTCTTGACAAATAGGGTAAGGAGGGGCAGCGCCGACCGGCGACTTTGCTTATAACATCGCTATTATTTAACCATTTTAATTCTACTTTGCATTAAATAAATCTATTTTATTAAAGAGATAGTGTGACTTACTAAAACCTTGAAAATTGACGTTGTAAACAAAAAATTATGCAGAAAAAAGTTTTGACAACAACAGAATGGAAGATTCGATGGCAAAAATATAAAGTTTTCAACATTAATGGCAATACTTACAGTATGAAAATTTTTTATTCTGGCAAATAAAACAATATTACATTATTTTATTATAATCATTGAACGTGATTCAAGTCCAAAGTATATTAAATATCGTAAATAATTGAGGCCACACCAGGGGGGCAAGCCCGACGAAAATAATAGTTTAAAAGTTCTTAGGTTATGATACGTGATCGGTAATGTAGAAGAGCCACTTTTCTTCTGGGCTACATGCAAGAAACTATTGGAAATAATTTTTTTTTTCAATCCGGTCGGTACGGTAGAAACCTTTGCCCGCAGTCCGTTTTCCCATATTAAAATGTTTTGATTTCTATAAATAAATAGAGCTTGTTACAAATAATTAAATTATTAAATCATTGTTTTATTCATGTAATAAGTACTTATAGAAATATGATATACAATAATGCAGGACGCACGAAATCCGTAACTTGCTCTTTTATTCCTGGTCATATCAATTTTTCACGTATCGTTCCATAAGTTTTATTGACTCCTTTATGTCCTCCTATTTTACTTTCATGATTTTCAATTATCATTTGATTTCAATCTGCTTCATGGGACACACAAACTCCCATAGCATACCATGCCTTCAATATCCCTATCTTCTAATATATCTTTTACAATGTCCAGAATGATGATTTTAGGTAATTCTTCAATTAACTCTCAACAAAAATAGATTCCGAATGATTTAATCTTTTCTCTCTTCAGGGCCGCGTGTAGATTATGTAGTCCGATTTTTAAATTTTCCTCATTGAATGGATCGAAATGATTTGTTTTTTAGAAGGAATCTGTATTATCATCGGAGTTGGTAACAATCGATCATACGTAGATGACTTTCACGAACTGTGAAACTGGAAATCAACAATATTATTCCCAGGTAACTCCTTAAATAACAGAAATTCTGAGCGTCATTTCTGACTAGATGGAGTTTGAAAATTTATAAAGGAAAAATTTTTGATTTCTGAAAAAGATCTTTCTCCGTCGCTCCGGTGGGAATTGTACCTCACGTACCTGGGAAAAATGGGATATATAGGGAGATCTATGCCCTGCTTTTCTTGCCTTAATACAGCACCAACTACGTAGCCCGGAGCGTAGTTGCAAAATCCTTCACAAATCTTCTGTAGTATCTGGCTAAACCTAGAAATTGTTTTATATTCTTCGGATTTTTGGGTGTGGGGAATTTTTGCACTGCCTCAATTTTTTTTGGATCGCGTTTTACTTCTTCGTTGCTGATTATATGACCTATATAAGCAATTTTTTACACAGGAATTTACTCTTTTCAGGTCGCATCGATAGAATTGCCGCTTTAAACATATTAAGGAGGCGCCTCACTTTCTTTTTATGTTCTTCTAAGATTTCTGTGTATATTACTATGTAGTCAGGTGGAAAAATAGTTCAACTCTTTGCAATCCTAAAAGCACTTGACCCATTAATTGTTGAAAAGTTGCGGGCGAGTTCCTTAAACACATTGGCATTATGATGTATTCATAATGTCCATTTAAGAATGACAAGGCAGTTTTAGGTCTATCTTCAGGATTTAATTCAATTTGATGAAACCCGCTGGCTGAATCGAATACCGTAAAATATTGGGATTTGCCTAAATGATCTAAAATTTCGGTAATATTCTAAAGTGGGTATGCATCCCGAACCGTTTTTTCATTTAATAATCGGGAAATAATTACTACTCGATATTTTCTTTTTTCCTTCTTTTTGAGAGGGAGAAAACCGATAAGGACGTACGTTAAAAATATATAATATTAATATAATATAATAATATTCAAAAGAAATGATTTTCTGTGCGTCTGTTTCCACTTTAAGATCTTCTTCAGTGGTATTTATGACATTTATATAACATATTCCATTGGAATTTGACACCACTGCTTCTCCCATCTACAATCCTTCTGTTGATTTTATTAATGGTAAATACCCTTAATTTATTTCATTGTTTAAAACTCCTGCTGGAATTACTTTACGCGATTTTGCTTTTATATGAATTTTTCTTGGTCCTGTCCCTTTATAATCAATTATTGGATCCTGCGGGAATCTTGATTCTTTATCGATAAAAGGGATTGGCCTAGTAGGGTTGGAATGGGTCACTATGGTATTATTCCAGAATGAAACTTCCACCTTTTCTTGACGAAGGCGAAGGTAATCTCGACCTAGAATTCCATCCGTATTGATAGGAAAATCCGGTGAAGCTACATGAAAAACTACGATAGATTTTTTTATCGGTAATTTTATAGTGTCTATAGTGGAAATTGTAATGGTCGTAATTCCTGTTATTTCTGTTGAATCATCTGCAGTTATCAATAAGTCTTCGTCTGATGAACTTAATTTTATAATATTAATATCGGCTCCTGCATCTATTGAAAACGACGCTTTGATTTTTATGAAATTGGAGGATAAAACTTCCACTACTGGGGATTCTCGACTGAGTTTAGTGTGGAAGATCTTTTTTGATTCATTAGGATCCGTATGCTCTTCATTCGCCGTACCCGTCACTGCGTCTGTGCGGGGAGCAAAGTTGTCATTTAAAGTCTCGTTGCTTGTTGGATTAGATGATTGTGTACAGGGCGGCGTGTTTATTACCCCTCCAGAATAATTGGAATTAGGATATCCATTATTATTCACCTGCAGGTGAACAAGGACGTTTTACTATCCCAGAGGGATGCTATTTCTCATCCGAATTTTTATATGTGTCATGCGTTGTCGCAAAATGGACATGTGGACTAGATCTGCGGCCCCCCGACTCTGAATAATTAGGCTGATAATGTCTTGAATCATGATAATAATTTGTTGGGTATTGAGGGTTTAATTTTTCTCTTGATTCATATACTCGAGAGCGACTTTTAGAGCATTATCTAAATTTGAGGGGTTGCGTGCTTTCAGCAAATCCGAAATGCTATCCGGAAATCCACGTTTGAAAGCCTCGAGGCCACGGGGTTAACAGTTGTTATACGTTGGCATATTTATTTTCGAGTGCAGCTTGAACTCCTAATTTTAGAAGAATCACGCGATCGAAAAATTCACTGACGTTTTCCTCTCGTCTCATTCTAATGGTTAAAATTTCGTGTAAATACCGTGAATAGGTTTTACGTGGGACAAAACGTTGTTTTAAGTATTTGACTAAATCCTTCATTGTTGTAAAACTCTTTCCGTGAATACTATCTCTGTTACTGCGATTGATGTAGGTTATGTGGGTTTTGTTTTGACGGTCTTTCTGATTTTTATTTTCATTGATTGATTAAAAAAACTGATAGACTATTTAACACTATTGACGCTTTCCATCTAGTACATGCGACTTGTCGAAATGTATCTGGAATACAAGAGTAGGAGCCCGTCGCGTTTGTGTTGGGTAAAACCCCATCTCCAGGATCATGTGCGAGATGGTTATGGTGGATAAGGATTATTTACCTACATTTACTACTGTGATCATAAAAAGTGTAGAAAAATGTATCGAATGACTCCAGGGCAGTTCAATAAGTTGCACGATATAATGGGAATTCGTCTACAAAAAAGGAGCCTGAGAACACCATTATCTCCCAGATTTCGATTAGCTCTTACTTTAAAGTGAGTACTAAATTATTGTGTCTAACAAAAAATATATGTTTCTTTATGATGCCTTTAGGGATCAAACGATTCATTGGGTTTCATCAGACTTAAATATCATTACGAAACATTTAAAAGTTTCACAACACATGTATGCACTTGCGCACACTTATCGGGTTGTGTTTAGGTTTAGAAAACTTATGAGTCCTGTAATTTTTAAAGAGTTCTGAAAGATTTGGAAAAATCTTTGGATTTTCATTTGAATTTTTGTTTTAAAGTCTTAAATGATTAATTTTGAATTTTAAATATTTAAAATTGTTTGCGTAAAATTTTAAATCCATTAAAATTGTAATTCAAAACAAATTCTTTAATAAATAAACGGCACCAAATAAAAAACGTTTCAGGGTGAATAATTTTAAAGTCTAAAATATCCTAGCACT
>CAKNWU010090964.1:0-10020 GCA_932072015.1 Andricus quercustozae | reverse complement strand
CTTTCGCTCCGACTCTTTTCTTACTCCGCTTTTGCTATCAGCCCCTCCAGTAAACTATACTCAAAAATACTTATTCGTAGGGTAATGGAAATTACAGAAGAAAATATATGGGAAGTTCAAAGTGGATTTGTGCCAGGAAGATCATGCACAGATCAGATATTCATCTTAAGACATATCACAGAAAAAAGCTTAAGAGTAGGAAAGAAAGTTTTCTGTGCATTTGTTGACCTAGAAAAAGCATTTGACAAGGTCAATGGAAGTAAACTTTAGGAAGTCCTTAAAGAGTGCGGAGTCCAGGGATGGCTCCTACAAGCAATACAAACAATATATGCAGGCAGTAAAGCAAGTGTAAGGGTTAATGGGAAACTGAGTGACTGGTTCGATATTATTCAGGGTGTTAGACAAGGATGTATTATGTCCTCATGGCTATTTATCATATTTATGGACAAGTGTCTAAGAATGGCCCTCTTCGACGAAGAAGGTGTAGATCTCGAAACGGTGAAGGTACGTGGTTTGGCTTGCGCAGATGACAAGATTGTTATGGGAGAGTCAATCGAAGACCTACAAAGAATGTTGTACAAATTTAATACAAGCATGAAGAACATGGGCCTTAAAATTAACGTAAATAAAACAAAGGTAACGGTGTTTGAAGGAAAAAGTGAGAAAACAATGTGCAACATTGTCCTAAATGATGAGAGATTAGAGCAAGTTGACAAATACGTATATCTGTGTGGCCTATTCACCAGCGACTGAAAAATAGATGGGGAGTTAGATAGGCGCATTAATGAGGGTAAGAAGGCTATCGGTAGAGCAGGGTCTATTCTCAGAGATAAAAACAAATCACAAGAAACTAAAATGACCGAATATAAAACTTTAATTGTACCGGCGGTACTATACGGTAGCGAGACATGGAGATGTCAAGAAAAGGACAGTAGTAAAATTAACGCGATTGGCATGAAAGCTCTGTGCACAATATGCGGGAAATCACTGATGGACAAAGTGCGAAACGAGATAATTCTCAAAGATTGTGGTACAGGGGAGACACTAGTAGATATATGGGAAAGAAATCAGTTAAGGTGGTTCAGACATCTTGAAAGAATGAAAGATGAACGACTGACCAAACAGGTGCATAAAAGTAAAGTAAATGGCAGAATGCCCAGAGGTAGCCCACCGAAACCATGGATAGAGTGTGTGAATGACATATTAATCCGAAGAGACATAAGAAGCCATAAAATCAGGAGAGCTTGCATAAAAAAATGCATGGACGTGAAGGAAGCTAGGCAAATATGCCAGGACAGAAAAGTTTGGCGACAAATAGTTTATAAAAAGAATGAGAGTAGAGTGAATGACGCCTGAAACAAAGACCTTGGATAAAAATGAGCCCAAGTGAGGAACCTCACATAACAATTTCGTGAGGCTCACCACGTGGGGTGATCGCTAGAGAGATTGATCAGCAAACTGGGTCGGAGCAGTGTTACGGAATGAACGTGCCATTTAAATAAATTACACGAGAATTCTAGATCAATCGAAAATATCTATACCTTAAACCTATATGCCGAGCAATTCACGCCTACCCCGAAAAGGAAACGGCTTAATGGTATAATAAAAAAAAAAGATAACTTATATTGCTAATATTTGATCTTCTAAATTATTAATTTTTTTTCTTCAAATTGATGCATTTTTCACTTAATTCTTCATATTAGTGTAATTTTTACTTACATTCAATTATTTATCAATAGCAGTATGTCAAATTTCCAATTTTAATGATTGTTAATAATTTTTTATTCTTTATGTTTAATTTGAGTTATTGCAATTTTTTGAAATTTTAGTACCTTTTATATAAATTGATGATACGGCATTGCTATTTTTGTCTTTCTTAATGTTTCTCTTTCTGGTTAGAAAAATTGAGCAAAACGACAGTTTTGTCTCCGCTCGATTCACCATGTTTATAATAAAATTATTATTGATAACTAATTTTTTTTGAACATACTATTGAAATTTCAATGTCTACTTAATGTTTAAAATATAAATAAAAATGTAACCTGAAAGGAAGATAACCTAAAGGTGAATATGTCAATGCCATTCCTTAACCTCACTTTTTCACTTATTTGTTACACTTTTATTATTAAAAAATTTTTGATATCACTTTTTTCACCATTTTTATAGAACAATGGGAAAAGGAGAATTTGGAACTATTTTATACTGATGATCATGTTTATAGACTTCTTTTTTTAATTGTCCTGATGAGGAAAACTATTCGTTTTCGAAATGTGGATGAATTGCAATAAAGAATCCAGCAAATTAATTCTTTTTGGTCTAAAGTATGTCATTTTTACCATCTTTAACATTATATTTCTATACATATCATTAGAAAAACTAAAATACGCAATTTTTAATATTGCAAAATGGGTAGTTTGAGTAGTATTAATGTAGCTACTGTGATCGTTCGAATTGAAACAATAATTCACGTAGTAAGATATTACGTAAGAATGTTTTAACCCCTTCACCCCTCGAGGTAAGGCCATGTAGAGATTTTTAACCCCCCCCCCTCCCCCTTGGGACCCTTACGTAATTAATTAATGGCCCCTAAAACCATTACAGTTTAGTTACGTAACACTGTAATAAAATTATTATAGATCGTGCGTGTAACCAAGTTACGTAAAAATGTAATATGACTGTTACAGGACTGTTATATCACAATATTACATAGATGTTACTGATGTGCATTATGCACAACTTACAGAACTACACAGTAACGACGTTACAGTTTAATTACGTAACACTATAACAAAATTATTATAGATTATGCATTTAACTAAGTTACGTATTAACTGTTATATGACTGTTACAGAACGGTTATATCACAATATTATATAGCAATTACTAATGTGCATTATGCACATCTTACAGAACTACACAGTAACGCCGTTAGAGTTTAATTACGTTGTTACAGATCATGCGTGTAACCAAGTTACGTAAAAAATGTTATATGACTGTTACAGTATTGACATGATGATAGTAGATGTTTTAGATAAGGTACTTTTCACACTCAGAACACGATGTATGATGTATGCTATCTATCAAACATAAAGGAGTCGGATTTCCGTGAGCACTCAGCACCTTCTGACCTATGATTGGAAAGATTTGTATGCTAAGGTGCATATTAACAGAAAATGAAAAAATTAACTTCATTTTTATCTTGAGCATTTAATAAATTCACTCCTTTACACCTGGTACAACCTGAAAAAAATTTCTTTCGATGACTCCCGAAATAAAAAAGTTGATAAAAAGACCCGATAGTAAACGAAGATTATCTAAAAGAACGAAAAATATAGTCATCAAAGTTGAATTTCGCAAACTGTTGCCCCTTGTTGCCCTGCATCCTCACATTTGAATATTCTAAATTCTTTTTCTCTGATATCTCCCCGAAAAATCGCTTTAACACACTATAAGAAGTAAGATCTGATGATCTAGGTTCTGATGGTATATCTATTAAACTAGTAAGTCTAGCTCTACCTATTATTTTTTCTGTTCTACTTCATATTTACAATGCCTCTCTCCACGTTGAGATTTTCCCGGATAGAGGGTCCCTGTACCAAGGGTTTCTGCTGAATATGGTTAAAATTAGTAAGCAGTCGTGGACAATTATCCAGGGATGGTCCCGAAGGAATAACCCCTGAGCGGAGGCGTGACAACCGTGCCGAAAGCTGAATGGCACCAGCGCGAGGAGTCTCAAACGGTGACTCTGAGATGCACACTCCAAGCATCTAGGACACATACTATCTAGTTGTCCAACTCATGCGGGAACGACCTACATTCAAAGGCACAATGCGGCACTAAGAATGCTTTATTACCATCTCTGCCACTCTTACTTTATTAGCCCAAATACCGCTCCGCTAAACCAACCTAGGGAAATAGAGTCAATTGTCGAAAATGAGAAGAGCCGCATATATTGGAACTTCATATTCTCGGCAATTGTTTCTGTTGCGCACTCGAGGCCTGACATAGTTCTCCTTGATTCCGAGAAACGAACTATATTCGTTATCGAATTTTTGGCACCAGCTGACAAAAACGTCATAACCAAGGAGAAAGAAAAGTAAGAGAGGTATAAAGACCTTATACGGGAGTTGCGACGGTTATATCCGGAATATTCTGGTAAGCTCATCGTCTTGATCATCGTCGCTCTTGGAGGTGCCAAGTTTTCACTAGTTAATAGCCAGAAAAACATCCCTGCGTGTCAAGAAAATGCTGAGACACTTGCGGGGAAGATGCAAAAGGCGGTCGTCCTTGGGTTGCTCATAAGTGTAAAAGATATATCTGCGATAGGTGTCTGCACTATTTTACAAGTGCAGAAAACTTTTTAACCCTTGAAGAAGGCTGCAAGAAAATGAACTGTCAAACAATTAATCTGCCTAAATCCGGTACGAACTTCGTAGAGTTTGAAAATTATAATAATTCAGAGAAGTTCCACTTTATGATCTACGCCAATTGTGAATGTTTGTTTAAACTGTCTTAGAAATTGCAATAAAATCATTCCAATACTGTAGTTCTCCAACACCATGAAATATTCAATGTTGGATATTATTTGACATGCGGTTATGACGATTCACTGACTGGTTACCGTTCCTGTCCTGAAGGTGCAGACCCTGCTCAGTGGTTCACCAAGGAATTCGACATCTTCCCATACCCAATTCCTACAGACGAACCACCACCAGAGAAAAGTTCTGCCTTCAAGGAATTTTCAATTTTAAGGAATTTACAATTTTAAGGAACAGTTGAATATTCTGAGTTCTCTAATTTACGTAGAGAGAACATTGAATTGTTTGCGCCTGAAGGTGTATTACCTTACCATAACTCAGACTCAAAAGAAACACTGCTGGAGAATTAATTACCTCGAAAAGAGCAATTTCATAGTACTCTAAATAATTCGCACATCTTCAATAAGAATACGCGCATGCGCAACTCGAATGGTCTTCTTTTAATTGTAAAGGTCTTAGCGAATACGCTGACATGCACATGAGAATAGACGTGTTGTTACTATGTATATCTTCGAAAATTTCCGGGCACAGTGTCTGAAAGCGTATATTCCAGGTCCAGCACACTACTACACCACTCCTGGTTTGACCTGGGATACTATGTTAAAGTATATCGGTATAAAATTGGAATAAATAAATAAATAAAAATTAATAATAATAAATTAATTAACTAATTAATTAATAAACTAATGTTTATTGAGCTAGGTATTAGGGGAGGAGTTAGTAAATGCTCCAACCTCAATTGCATAGCAAATAACCCATCCGTGGAAGTTTATAATGAAAAAGAGGAGATCAATTATTTAATATACTTTGACGTCAACAACCTATATGATTCTCCGGAAGAAATTCATGATGCTCAGAAAGATTTTCCATTTAGTCCTGAAAGCACAAAACCACTAGGCTTAAAGCAGGAGTAACTGCTAACTATCCTCCTATCCAATCACAAACACGGTCTCCATTACTGCGTACTTAAACAAGCTTTAAAGAACGGTCTCAAATTAGTCAACATTTATCGTGTTTTACAATTCAATCAGTCTCCATAGCTTAAAAAATATATAGATTACAATAGTGTAATGATAATTGACAGACTGAAAGACTGAATTGAGAAAGACTGAGGTTTTTTTCAATAAACCGATATTTATAGAGATTAGTATGTTATATATCTCTAAGACGTCGATGTACGATTTTCATTTTGATTATATGCTATCAAAGTATAGTAAAAACTGTAAAATGCTTTATACAGCCACTGACAGCTTTATATTCTAGGTCAAATATCCAAACATATACTCGGGCCTAAAAGAAGATATCCACAAGTTCTACACGTCCGTCTACCCTCCCACTAATATTTTTGGTGTGAACCAAGTCAACAATAAGGTCGTTTGTCTTATGACAAAAAAATTAAGCTGTAAAATCTTGACAGAGTTTGTTGGCTTGCGGAGTAAAATGTATAGCGGTCGAGTCAACGTCCATGACTTTGTCAAGAAAGCGATAGGCATAAAAGCTGAGGCAATCAAGATAAAAATCGGTTTTTATGAATACGTCGACTGTTTATGTAATTATACAAATCTGACTCGTACGAAATATTGTATACGATCGCGACCACACAACGTCGAAACTGTAAATCAATGAAAAATAGAAATCATTTATTTCGAGAATAGGAGGTAACTATTTTCAGGAAGTATAGATACCCTGACATGGGGACACTATAGAATTAAGGAATTAGAATATAAGAAAATGTATGTGAATAGCAAATAGATTTATTGTAAATAGGGTATGTGTGTACATGCATAGTATGTGATTTATATTGTAAAAACAAATTGTTCATATATTGGTCGTATTTATCAGTAATAAGCAACAACAATTGTATGTGAATCTACCGGTTTCTTTATTCAAACAACCTTCCACCTCTAGTTAATACATAAGTTACCTTAAGACTAGTTTAACACTAGCTGAAAGTAAAGTCTTACTTCATATATAAATCTGGTTTGCAATAAGTAACTTCCTCAAGAATAATAATAAGTTAACAATAATTTAAATTCATATTATCATTAATTTAATGTTAACTTAAAATTACTTTAACGTTAAGATAATATTATTTAAATGTTCGTTTAAAGTTAACATGACATTACTTTAACATTAGTTTAACGTTGACTGAACATTAATTTAACGTTATTTTAACATTACTCTAACGTTAACGTAGCTTTGCCTTAAAGTTAAAGTAATCTTTATTTCATATTCAATAGTATTTTATTACATGTCTGATCTCTATACAGCTTCTGTGAGAACTATCAAAGTCAAGCCACTCAACATAAATCTTTTTATTACATTTTTTGTAAACTTTTTCTACATGGTAAATATCTGGATACTTGACATTTAAAAGTTCTTATTGTTAGAAGCCACCTGCGAGCGGTTGTTCCCAAAAATCCTTTAGTTTATCCGTAACTGTTCTGGTAGGCATAATATATCAATTGTCAAAAATATTCTTATGCTTGCTATCACGATCTTTGTCCCCAACTTTGAATTTTGCTTTTCTTAAAGAAATTTTCTTCTTTAAATTGAAATATTGTAGCAGTGGTTCTTCATATTCAGGTTTAATGTCTTAACGTTTCACGCTAATAGTACGATGATTATTGTTGTACTTGGATATAAGAGTAGGCAAAATATCTACCTATTTGTAGTTTTCTTGTAAACTGAAATGTGGCCACATCTTGGTCCTGAGTGTCCGATGAAGCCATTTTTTGAAAATTATACTTGTTAAAGCATAGATTTCATGGCTTGAGTAACATCATGTCCACTCTTACTTTTGACAGGAACTGCCCACACATACTTGGAAAATTTGTCTATAACAATGAACAGGTATTTGAAACCCTTATTCTCTTGAGAATATGGTATCGTTTTCATCAAATCAGCCTGCCACGTTTCATCTATACCACGCGTTATCACAAAATGATATTATGTATATTTGTGACCATCCGCGAAGAAAAGGACCTAACGCGCGATAACTTCATTATCATTCCAAGTAGAGTTCCAAGTAGAGATATCACTAGAGCTAAGTACAAATATCTTTATTTTCACATACCATTTTTCGGTCATGTTTCAACTTTCAAATGTGATTTATCACCACGTAACCGTCCAGTGTAGGTAAAAACTTGATAGAAAAAGTTAATCTGTTTAGAAATTATTAGTAGCAACGCTACATGTAAGCAAATAGCATGCAATTTAAAGCAAAGCGATATTGATTTAAAAAGATCAAAGCGACATGCAAGCCAAACTACCATATACTAATAGGTAAGGAACACGTAGGTGAAAAAAATAATGAACTTAACTCGATTTCGATCTCCATCGTCGAGTGTCTGTCCGTGGCTCGTTTGCATCTGATGCTGCCTTGTTGAGGATCTGCACTGATGTAGACCCGAGTGTGCACGTCTTGGGGCGTGGCTTCTCTCACTAAGGGTCGCACCGCGTAACTTAGCAGTGGGATTTCCAAGTTGAGGTATAAGGTCTCAAGATAGGTCTGTGATATATCAATTAAAACTCGACACATATCAGGAATCTGTATTACCGACTGAGGGTAATTGGTTTATGAATAGACAGGTAATCTGCATTACCGACAGATGGAAGTAAACTGATGTCGGTAATTTGGCATGAAACAAAACCTTGCTCGGTCGATAAGCGGTACAGTATTCCCTTTGCGATACTACTCTTAAATATAGTTGCCGCTTTCTTGCCATACACGGCAGTTCTTTGCTTTGAAAGGGAATGTATTCAAAATACTTTTTTTTAAAGTGCATATTTCGCGTTCTTACAATAAGTGCACCTCAGGATGCTTCAAGTATTGCAAATATTTTGAAGATTTTAGGAAAGTTCTAATAGTGTGCTTTGCAGCTTTGGTCAGAATTTACATCCTAATTATAAATTAAACATCGCTGCTTTTAGAAGAAGATACTTAAGCCCGAACACCTCTTTTACTCAAGGTCCAGGCAGTTTTCACTCACATAGAAAATCGTCTACTGTTCGCGTTATGTACTCCACACATTTCTAGTTCTAGGTCAACTGAGTGCCTTTATGAATAGATACTGATATTGAGCAGAAACCTCCAAACTAAAAACTCAAGCTAGCCACAAGAATGGGATTAACCTTCTTTTTTTTTAATTCTCTCGGTAGCAATGGAATATAATTTAAAAGGATTATGTTATTGATGCATTTTAGACTTTTTCGGTTTGCACGTCAACCAATTCGTCCTTAAGAAGTTGGCTATATTTATTTTTAGGGAATACGTTTAATATCTGGTATATCTGTTTGCACCTTACTGCTAATGGACCTCGTTGCTTGCCAGGTACAAGCGTGAAAATCTTGGATGACGTGTAATTGTCGTAGCATCGATTATACCGCTGGAGACATACACTTCAGAAAAGCAAGACTTATCCATCAAGAAACACTTCGTGACGCCCAGGCAGATAGAATTTAAGGACTTGAATATAAGAAATGGGTGTCGAGCACAGTTTCAACCATTTGCAATCATCATACGTACTTCGGGAATCATAAATGTGCTGCCAGAAACTTTTTTTCTCTCAAGAACTGCATCTTGACTTCTTAGGATTAGCGAACTGGCAGACATTATGCTGGAAGAAAAAACGGCGATAACGGCGATGACGCTGATACTGTTTTAAGTATACTTATGTTGACAAACTTTTATTTCTTATTGTATTATATTTTGTAAAATTATCTTAAGCCATTTTTCAGTCAGTGCACCTGCGAATGCACGATATTGTAAGTGTCAATAGAGTAGAATTTGGGTGCGGATCATGAATCTGCCCAAGCAAGAAACTGCGGGGAAAAAGAAACTCTACATGCGCTATCAAAGCTGACGTTACCGTAAGTTTGAATTCGAACATACCTAACGTATCATTTCTAAGAATTAAAAAAACTATTGTATGAATCAATTTAATTCAATTGTATTTAAATTTGTTCTTAATTTCTTCACCTTCATCATACGATAAGTCAATCAGTCAGTAGATTGCCAAGATACTTACGTGCTGTATACTGACGCTGCCTTCTCTAATACCTATTTTATAGTCCTATATTATTGATGTAAACTTATTAAATTAAAGGTAGATAGGTCTTATGTATGTATTATGTTATATATAATTTAAAAATAAGGTTAAATATAACCACCTTAAGGGTCTCACTGGGAGCAACTGTCATATAAAAATGACACCGGCTCCCAGTACGACCGCGATAAATCACACTCATGGCCACGTCTCACAACCGTGAGATTAGTGGTGACAGGACACGATGAAGTCAAAACGACAGGCCGGCGAAACCCTCGTGTGTTTTGAGGACACGAAGCGACCCAAGGATGACAGCCTTCTGCATCACTTTCGCAAGTGCCTTGGAATATTTTTGGCACGCTGGTACGGCTTTAAGGTTTCGAACCAGTGATAGTTTCGCACCTCCAAAAGCACCTATCACAAGGACAATTACT
>CAKNWU010090949.1:0-14921 GCA_932072015.1 Andricus quercustozae | reverse complement strand
AATAATAAGAAATTAATTTACGAAAGTTTTTATGCATTTGAAATTGAAAAAAAACCCATACAAATTTTTTATATAATTTGAGACGAAAGTATTATTTGAGAATATGGATATTAGAAATGAGTTTATTGTGAATCTTACTAAGACTTTGGGTATCTGTTTTAAAATAATTGTATTATTGTTATTAAAATCAAAATATTTATAAGCATGTTTTGCTAAAGCTGTATTTTATAAATTTCTTTCAATTGATTTTTCATGTTCTGTATTTCTTATACATAAAGGTCTACTTGCATGTCATATATATCTCTTGTTAGAAGTTTCACATGTGTATCTATATGAAAAATTGCATTTGTTTTCTATTTTTGTTTTTTGCCTTTAATACTTTGCGATAAAATATATTATATTAAATTATATACATATATATATTATATATATATATTATAAAATATAATATATTATTAGTTTATTTTTTATTTGCTTTTTTTAATTTTTCATGAAGTTCAGCGATTTTAATTTGGTATGATTGGATACTCTGCTGATTTTTGATTTTTGTTCGATATTTTCCATAACTATATTAGCTAAGGCTGCCGATGTCGGTGCTCCCATTTGTCGACCGTAAATTTGTTGGTAAAAAGGATTCTAAACATGTTTTTAAAGCTTTATCAAAATCATTTTTTCTTAGAAATATGTGTGTTTCAAGACCTTTCCATCTTTTTCTAATAGTACTTCTAATTAAATTCCAGGAGATGTCAATAGACATTGACACTATATCAAGGGAGACAATAGTATGATTGTCTCGAATACTGAATTTATTTATCTTATTTTTTGAATCCCAGTTATCTTTTATGTAACTAGTTGGTAGTTAATTTTTTGGTAGGATCATTTGGTAAAATTTGGTATGTTGATTTATCGTTTAATAATAATTGTAAAGCTTTATTAATGCAATGTATTTTATCCATTATAACATTTTTGGAATAAATTTGTTTGATTTATTAAAATTCTGACTTAAAGTAGAATTATTGATGGTAAAATTTGTAATGCTATAAATTCAGTTTACAGTCCAATATACTATTTCATATCTTACTGTATTTATCTTACTGTTATAGGTCTCAACACACCTAATATATATCTTACCGTAAAAAAACAAGTATGTATTAGTATTAGTTCGAGAGTGAATGTTAAGTATGTTTCCTGAAACATTTTTTATTAACAAATAATGTATCAACTCCGAAATACTCTAAAAACATGGAATAAAATTCGCATTCGACATATTTCATAAGGATTTATTATTTTTCTCTAGATATATAATTATTCTCTGCTCGACTTGGAAAAGTATGAAGTTTCAGTTTTTATTATAGCATTTACAATTTTACATCTATCTTTTTTTTCATGCATATCCAGAGTCCAATGACATGACACGGTCTTATGGTAATGCACGTTCCTCCAGCTCGCTAGGTATCATCTTTTTTTCCTCCTTTGTCTTTTTTTGTCTCTTTTTTCTTTCTGGTGCATAGTACGTCCTCTATTCAACGTGAGCTTCCTTCGATGGAACTAGAATGCCAGTTACGTGTTAGTCTCGCGGTTAGGTTCCGAAAGGGGTGTCCGTTCAAGACACGATATGTGTTTCCGTTTCCCGGGTCGCACGCTACTGTAATGACGGGTGTCGCCCTCTGCCATGTAAGGTAACTGCCACTGTGAGGTAGGTTACTTTTCTAAAAGTAACTCGTTACAGTCGTTAAGAAAAAGAATCCAAGTTTCTATCCAAGTTCCCTGCACTAAAAAAAAGTTCAGGCCAATTTCAGTTATCCCTTAAAGTGGATGTTCAAGCGTTTTTCCCCACGTAAAACAATATGCCCGCATTCTCATTACACGCTACGCGCACGGCTCGCTTCGCTCGCTAGTTTGAGCGCGCCTAGGGCGCGCAACTGTTGGTTCTCGCGCTTCGCGCTCGAGAATATATTCATCTCGCTCTTCGCGCTCGATGATATATTTACCTCGCGCTGCGCGCTCGGTCTTTGTATTTTCCACACATTTGTTCACAGACCTTTCAAAATTAAAGGTCAAAGCGTCAACAACTGTAATTTGATGATTGTGAATTCTCTTTTGTTAAACCTTCTTCGGCTTTAACGAATACATTCTCATCACGTATCTCGTGCTTCGCACTCGATTTTGTCCAAAATGTGAACTTTTCTACATTATGTTCACACTATTATATCTAATCTATATTAAATTTATTTCTGTACCTCGATCTGGTACTGCTGATTCAGATATTGCAAAATAATGTACAATTTTTATTTTCCATGATGACTTTAATATTTTCTCCTTACTTTGCATTAATTTTTATTCTCAGCTGCCCTGAAAATGCGCCGAGTTTGAGCGCACAAATCAAAAACTGTGATTCAAATCCCTCATAAACTACAATCATAAAGTGAAATTAAACATGTTTTTTTGAATTTGGCTTTGAAGAGGGTTCTCAAAGCACCTACGGCTTTGACGATTACATTCTCATTGCCATACTCGCGCTTTGCGCTCAACAGTTACATTATACATACGATTGCTTTTAAAAAATAAAACCATGTAAACAAAATGAAACGGAATATTTTGTTTCCAACTTTGAAAATGCTCTTACTTTTTGAATTTTGATCGAATAACAAAATTTTATGAGGATAGTTTCGAAATATATTTCATATCTAGTAAAAATTTTGATTGAAATTTTTCAATCTAACAGAAAAATATTTTTTTTCTATTTTTTGGAAATTTTCAAAATGTTAAAAAGCATATAACTTTTTGAACTTTTATCGAAATAAAAAATTTAATTAGGTTAATTTTAAAGAATCTGTCCCATCTAAGCGAAACATTGACAAAAATGTCTAAAAAATTTTATTTTGGTTGGAAATATCTGTTTTGTTTTTATTTTTAATGTTTCTTTACGATTAAAACAAAAACTAAGCGTCCTATCGAAAAATTGTTCATTAAAAATTTTGAGCTGTTTTTTGGATCAGCAACTTCAGTCTATTCATTTTTTTCTCATAGCTTGTGTAGTTTGTCCAAAAATTCAATGTTTTTATTTTTAATGTTGTTTTCACGAATAAAACAAAAACTACGAATCCTATCAAAAAGTAATTCATAAAAAATTTGTAGATCTCTTTTAGGTGCACGACTTTTATCTCTTCACCTTTTTTTTATCTTGCATAGTTTGACAGAAAAATTGAGTTTTTTATTTTTTATTATTTTTAGTGCGATCAAAATTTGAATTTTTGATTTTTCGAACAAATTCAAAAAGTTCTTATGATAATCTTGTACGGCTCTCGAAAAGAAACGTTTTTCTCCTCTTGACATTTTTTCATATCGTGCGTTGTTCGGCTAAAAATGTTAATTTTCGTTTGTTGTTTTGGATTTTAAAAATACTATAACTCTGATAATTTTGATTTTATCGAAAAATGTCATAAGGGTACACGGTTTTTATTTTTGCGTACTACTAATAGCCGTACATAAATTTTCAAATCTTGAAAAAGTGGTCTCAACAATTTTCAAAATGTGCTCACTTTTTGAATTTTTATCCAAAATATCTGGTTAGCAAACTTAACCTTCATTTTGGGACCCTTAAAAAGTTTATCAAAGGCTGACTCGATTCGACAAATCCTTCAAAAGTTAGCGTGGCTACAACATTCAGGTAACCATACATACAGGCAGACATACATACATGCAGTATACAGACAGACAGACACCGACAAAATTTTATGATTGTCGGATTCTGTGAGTGCCGAAACGTAAAGAACCGTTAAAAACAAGAGATCGAAAATTTGGACGATTACATTACACTCTCATGAATGAGAATGTAAAAATTTATTATATTATTCATATATGCACATTTTCTTATCATGTCCCATTTTTGCAAGGGTAAGAACCATTTGCAAAATTTTTCAAATTTGAACATTTGCTTATTTATCTGTTACAATTTACTTTCTTATGCAATTTTTATGAAAAAATCTTTTTTTTGCAGAAATATTGCGTCTCGATTTTCGCAAATTTTCTTACCATGTCCCATTTTTTCATTGGCAGGCACCACTGAGGCGACGTTATGAGTCCAAAATCCACTTCGTACTTTAACGTAGTTTAAAAATGAATTTTTTTCACTCTTTTCTTTCACTTCTCACTCACTTCTTCCTCCTTCTGTCACTTTACGTGCCGCTCGTCGCGTTACAACAAAGTGCTATTTTACTGCCGCTTTGCGGGCAGGAAAAGAGCGCTTATTCTGCCTATTTCAGATAAATAATTATATCGAACCATGAATTTAGATGTATTATAAAAAAAAGCTGCGCGTTATCTGTCTACACACCAGTGGTACAGGGATACTTCCAACTACTCACATATTTTTCGGATGACTTTGAAAAATATTCCCGAAAATATTAACATTGCAGACAAAATAAATAAAAGAAGGCGAATGTTCGACAGAGAATTTTGGTATTGACCAAGTGATCTAGGTGCCTGGAACCTTCTGATGAATTTTCTCGTCTTCCTTGGAAATCCATTGAAAAATTTCAAAAAAGTTTAAAATTTACGATATGGCGGCGGTTTCTCTGAAAACATTTAAAGTCAATTTACACCAAAGTTTTTCCTATCGCGCGTTATTTTCGACAGCCAAAAAGGACTCAGCTTTACAGTTGTAATCACGTTTTGGTACAAGAATAATGAAGTAAGTTAAAAAAAATTAGTCAAAGTAGGCACCGAGCGCCTACAAGGAAGGGTTTCGTAGCTTTAGGTGTTTATATTTTTGGTCCTATTTTAAGTTTGGATCCTATGTTTATATTAGGTCCTTTGTTATTTTGAGACATTATGTCCATATTGGGCCAATGCGAATTTTGGGCTATATGCCAGATTTGGACCCTATATCAATTTCGGACCCTATATCAATTTTGGACCCTATCTCAAATTGGGCGCTATGTCAAATTTGGATCATATGCCAAATTTGGGTCCTATTCCAATTTTGGGCTCTATGTTAATTTTTTACTATATTTCAATTTTGGGCCCAATGCCAATTTTAGACCCTATGTAAATTTTGGGTCCAATGTCAATTTTGAGTCCTATGTCAGTTTTGGGTCGTACGATGGACGTCCCATCGTCCATTGTAGGGACTTCAAAAATCAACGTTTTTCTTCTCTTGACTTTTTTTCACATCGTGCGTTGTTTGGCTTAAAATGTTCATTTTCGTTTTTTTTTTTTAGATTTTGAAAATGCTATAATTCTGATGATTTTACTTTTATCGAAAAATGTCATAAGAATAAATTGTTCGAATTTTCAATTACTACGAACAGCTATACATAGAATTATCAAATATTAAAAAAAATGTTTTTTTATAAATTTAAAAAATACTCTAACTTTTTGAATCTTTATCAAAAATAGCTGGCTAACGAACTTAGTCTTTTCTTTTAGAACATAAAAAAGGGTTTAAAAGCTCAATCCAATCTGATCATTTTTTCGAAAGTTATCGTGCCTACAGACTACAGACAGACAAACAGACTACAGACAGACACCTTCGCAAAAATCGTTTTTTCTTACTCAGGGACTTTTAAAACGTGGAGATTTGATGAAAACCGACTAAGTAAAATTTTACATAAAACCAATACCTTCTCATTAGGATGTGAATGTAAAAAACTTTGGTTTTTGAGTAAATTGACTTCGGATATTTTCAGAGAAAACTCCGCTATTTTGTCAATTTTAAACGTTTTTTAAATTTTCCAATGGACTTCCAAAGAAGAGGAGAGATTCCATCAGAACTAGAAATACATAAAAAGGTAACCACATGTACTATACTAAAAAAATATCACACCTTTAACAAAAGTTTTGACTGAAGAATCGACTATCTTCCCGAATTGAAATGTATCAATACGTAAGGTGTATGAAAAAAAAGCACATTATAAACTTTGAAACCCCTGCAGAGGCTGTTTTTTTTTTTACTTTTAAGGGTAGTATTCTAAATAAAATTAGATTAAAATTCTCACCAGTGATGACTATACCATCCTTGTTTTGTCATAAATTTTTATTCATTTATAAAAAATTGCACAATTATTTGTACACAAAATCCTCTAAATAAAATTAAGTGTCTGATATGGGCTTTAAAACTCTTAAAATCTTTGAAAGACCGTTCCTGACCAAAAACCATAAAGGTCCGGTGTGAAATATCTCTCCGGTTTCGCTCCAAACATTTTAAAACACTCAAGGCTCAGGTCCAAACCTAAAACATTTAAAATCTTGAAAGGGCTTTTTCGGACCCAACCTTAAAAATTTCTATCCAAAAGGTTAGTGGCCAGAACATTTAAAATTTCGAAGGGCTTGGTTCAGACTAGAAACTTTGAAAATCCTTAATTTACCTTACAGGCCCAAAGAGTCCGGTCCGGATATAACACACTTTTAAAATCCTTTAAGGTTAGGTCCGGACACAAATCTGTAAATCATTAATGATCAAGCCCGGATCCTTTATGGGATCCTTTATGGGCCCCTTATGGATCTATATCCTATAAAACTTAGAAAATTTGAACTCTGGAAGTAACTGTAACTGCAATAAATTTCTAATTTAAGGAATTTTCCTCAAACTAGAATCCTATAACAAAAAAACAACATACCTCTATCAAAATTCTCTACTTTCTTACTTCTCCAGTTCCTTATTTCAATAGTGGCTCAAGACTATCGACAGAATTTCCCTAATTTAAACATCAGTCCTTCCCTTTAGGCATGACTAGCAAGCGAGAATAGGGTCAACAATTACATCTCCTCTTAAGCAGCCTCTTGAAGACAAAGTTCCTTTCAGAGTTCTTGATTAGAAATCTCTCGAAATAAGTCCCTTTGATCGGACCTGGGTCTTTAAGGTCGGCCTAGAATTAGAGTATTAGAGGCACCGAATACCTCAAAGTGACGAGAGTTTCCTACACGGACAGATGGTGAGGATTTAATTGACACCGGGAGGTGTCGCCGCACTAAAACTATGCAAATTGGATCGAGCATCGTATCCTATGAAGACCTTGTAGTCGACCATCTAGCTCCCAAGGACTTGGTATCTGAGAATGTCGAATTCGAGTGAACACGAGAATCCCTTCTGGAAAACGGTTCTTGGATGTTTGCGAATCTTCTCGAGTCCGCCAGTTCGGGAAATTGACATTAATTACGTTAGAACAGAAGCTAGAACTTGATAGCCACTTGGATCTGGATTCTGGAAGAAATTATACACAATCTTAGCAATATAAATTGGAAGCTTTTTGCATTAGAGAAGTTCAAGATCAACACTAGAATGTTCTAGAAAGTTTGACTTATTTCTGAACTAATAGCACTCCAATTTTTAATAATGGTCTTTTTGCTTTCAATTAAAAAATATTTAAATTCCAATTTCACTTACAATTCCAAGCCCTTGTTTCGAAAACACCAATTCTAAAAGTAAAAAAGAAATCGGACGAAAGTTCTCGTACTTTATCAGGGGCTTCAGCCACCTAATTTCACTACAATTCGCCCCAAATGAAAATTCCAGGGGTTAACGTTTCCGAGAAAGTTATTTACCTCGAACGATATAATGTCGTTCACAAAAAGAAAACAAATGACAAATGTTGTCCCCCCGTTGACAAAATACGTGGCGCGGGAATACACGTCCACGTAAATTAACTTAAATCCTTAAGGTAAGGGTTCCACGCTCAACAGGGCCGTAAATTTACTTGCTCCACTTCGCCAGAATCAGAAAAATTTGCAAAAACCAAATAAAAATCGTTCCGAATGAATAGATAAATTTCAAATTTGTCATAAATTTAATTAAACCTAGAAATTATTATTTGAGTAGCTATAAAGAATTAATTTAAATCCAGAGGGTATAGAATTTTATTCTCTTGAAAGAGAATTGCAGGAGAATGGAGAAAATAATTTATTAGGGTTGTGTTTTTCGCGAGTACTGAATTAAGGAGGGTTTCGTTATTTTAAACATAAGAATTCGACATAACAATCTAACATTAATATATTTAGAATTAGAAATTTTTTGAATTCTAGAGCTTTAACCGTTTTTGAATCTATAAAAATGATGTATTTAATATTCACTAAATATTTTTTTATTTTTTATTTCGACAATTATATGTTCACGGTTTTGGAAAACAAACCTTTGTAAAATGTAGTATATTCAAAATTCATCGACTTAAAATGTATGCTTCTAAATTAAACAACTTCAAATTAGGAGTTCAAAAATTCTCTATTTTTAATGTAAGCCTCCAACTTTCCAAACAAGACATTTTTATGTTAGGAAATTGTACAATTTCCAATTTAAAGGAGTTAAAATTACGAAGTTTTATAAATTTGAAACTTTTATAGTTAAACAAGCAGAGACAAATTGCTTTCAAAATTAATAATTTCCTATTCAACTGCTGATGTAATAATAAAAAAGTGAAGTAAGACTTGAGGATTTTATGGTAAATTGACATAAATTAAAAATCAGCTTTTAAATTGATTAATGTTTTATTTGGAACATTCAAAGATGAAAAATCGAGCAGAAAACTCTAACAATTCAACAATATCAAAATATGGTCTTTGAAATAAAATTTTTTTAATTTTAAGAATTAAAATATAAAATATGAAAATTTGTATGCTTAATTACTATTAATTCTATACTATTGTGCAAAAGAGCTGATTTTTTACCATGTACTCAATGATATTCAAGCTTTTACAAAATTCAGTCTTTTCAGCAGTTATCTCCAAGTTATTGCAAGAACAAAAGTTGGTTTCCAAATAGCTAATAGTAGTAATATTTGAGGGTAGTATTTTATACAGTCTAAAGAAATTGTAATAATTAAATCTGTTTCATAACCTCCTAAAATAGGAACTTTGTTCCAAATTATATATGTATGACTTTCAACTACTAGACAAACATTATTAAACTGCAGCACCATTCAACTTAAAATATTTCAAGACAAAAAATGTAAAACTGAACCTATCAAAACTTTACGAGTATTTTTTCAGGAACTATTTCCTTAATTGTGGCGAGACGTCTTACCCCTCCCTTCTTGGACGGCCCTGGTGAGATAGCTCTCGTGGGCTCAATTCCGGTAGCCGAAGAATGGTCTCCATGGTCGAGCAATACGCAGTTAAAAAAAAGGAACATGGGGCAAAGAAAAAATGGCGAAAAATGCGAATTTCTCACCGCGGCTGGCGACAAAGGACTGCTGCATCGTCGCCGGAAGATAAATCTCTCCTCCGGTGCAAGCCTCCGGTTCCTCCTCGGATCCTCGGATGGACTTGGAAGCGAGTAACACTCTGGCCGAGGCCGGGTAGCTGGTTGGCTCTCATTTACACTCCGTGCTCAGGGGAATTTACTGGCTGCAGAATACAATGAGGACCTGTCCGTGTCCATCTACCACGACCAGAAGCCATCCTCTAGTCGTGTACCTCTTCGCCGGGGCAATACATATCCGCGGCCGTAGGGATTCCGCAGCCAGAGTCGGACAAGCAGAACGGGACTTGGGTGGAGAAAAGGAGGAACGATGTGGCAAATAAAGAATTTCTTTCCTTTCTTCCATGGCAAATGCTCAATGAAGATTATTTCAGGGCATTGTTGATGTATCCATTCATTACACTATCGGGTGATCTGAACAATAATTGAGACAAATATAGGCAAATCAAGAAGTTTTCTGTAATACCTCTCTAGATTTTTCAAATCGAACTGCAAACTCAATTCGACAGTCACTCAATGTAAAGAAGTCATTCTTTCTTTCTGGGGAATAAATAACTTTCGTAATGATCCAGAACGCATTCTGATCGATGCTAATGACAAGAAGTAGATAAGCTGAGCGTAAAGTAGATCAATCGTCCTTAAAATATCATAACTCAAACGTCACAACATCAGGTTTATGCAATTAAGCTTCAGATAAGGTTTATGTAAGTCTTGATAATATATAGTCAGAATGTTCAGATTCGTGTTCTGCAGATTAGATGAGAATTATGTAAATACTTAATACATGTCAGTGAATTAAACATATTGCAGATTTAATTGAGCTTAATTTTAAGTGCAAAATTACATGAAATTCTCTGTGAATTCTCTTTAACTTTTTTCTAAATTTGATTAGTCAATTGGGTTGGTGGGATATATTTGCGGATGGTAAAATGAAATCTTAGATGAAAATGCTAACTTTAAGTGGATAATAATTAGATCTCAAATCTATCCTTTATTAAAATTTCCAACGTACTATGAATGTTTGTAGCTTAATAATTATTATCTGACTCTATGGGAAAAAATATCTGCATATAACCTTCTCCGAAAACCGAACTCATATCTATGATACCAGACCTAAACAAAATTTAATGAAATTGAAAGACAAATGTAACCACAGGATGAAGATTAATAAAACATTTAAAAAAACTAAGGTGAAGATCGAAGTTGATCAAAACTTTTGACCTCTAAATAAGGTCTTAATACCATGGAAGTACATATTTTTACAAGACGTAAAGTAAAAACTGGGATACTGGACAAACTTCGTTTAACAAAACTTACAGTGTCTTAATAAACTCTACTGACCATGGAAGTATAGTGGGTAACTTGGTTAAAAAAATACATTAAGAGTGATCTATTCTGTTCATAATACTGACGATATCAAGAACTGATATCGAGAAGAATATTCAGAACAACCATCATATTTTGAATTACTTTGCAGAAGGACAAAACAAAATTTTCAAGAAGCGGATACTCCTATTGTAGTGAAATAAGGTAAAAACGGATAATCCTAGATCCTATCTATCTATTAAGCACACTCGAAGACAAATTTGTCTTAAACATCTTCCTCATGCTTATTTTGTTTTGAACTGCGTGAATAAATTTTTGACACAAACAGATTTATTTTACTACAAGATTAGGTAAAGTTTGTCGCACGAGGATTACGTGTGCTGCAAAAGGATTCCTTTTGGAGATAAACTTAAGCGGAGATTCTACTTGTTTCAAAAAACATCCTTTTGTCACGCAACGTTATTTTTCTGAGTCGACACTGCACATTGATCATGCAAATCATATTGTTCATCAGATTTAAGAAATCTTATAGAAGTTGATAATATAAAAAATGAAATGATCTTCGTGTGGATTCCTCATCAACTACAAAAACAAGGAAAACAAAGTTCAAAACCCAGAAGAGCAATAAAACTTAACAAACAAAAATAGCTAACGACACTAGAAGATGAGACTTGAAACTCATGAAAATACTTTCCAAAAAAAATTATTCAAATTCTACCTAATCGAAATAAATTTTAAAGTGAAAGTAATTCTCGATTCCAGCCAGCACAAGAATTCCCTAAGGAGTCTTCAAAGCTCTTAACCGGCTTCGATAATTTATGGACGCCGCTTAATTGATAATTAGGTGTCAGACTCTGCTTGTAATGAAGGCTCATAAGAAGAAATATCAGAAGGTGAGCGAAGAATCTTGTCACATGATTCGTTCCGAAAATCGTTGATGGTACAGAAGCTGCGATTTGCACCTGGATCGCGTAAGAGCTGCTCGCACGGTCACTCGGTACACTTAAGTAGACACACATTCACACACGCTGAGGCCGTTCTCTAAGAGTCCAAGTAAGAGTCCAAGTCTAAGAGAGAAGGAGATGACGGCGACGAGGACGGGGTAGAGAGAGGCTTCTAGTGAGACAGCGTTTGTCGGCTCGTTTGTGGGACCGAAGCCGCCTTGAGGTGTAGTCGGAACCAAGCAGTGCAGCCAGAGCTTGCCGCATCCAACTTGGACCATGTAGAAGGTTTACATACGCAGGTTAAATACCCATCCACGTACTTACGCGGGTACTTTATTCACAAACACGCGTACTGCGAGAGAAGGTGATCGGAAGGAAAAGCCAAGGTCGTTCGGAAAAAATCAATATTGCTGTGTGCACTGTGTGTAGAGATATCGAGGTTCAAATTTGAAATTAAAAAATTTGTTATTTATTTTGAAGGAAAGGATGTGTTCAGAAATTGTTCAGAATGATCAGTTTATGTAGTTTGGATCAACTGATTCAGGAGAAAAACCATGTTGATCTTTTTAGTTATAAAATATAACAAAAATTAGGATGATCTTAACTTATTATAGTAGTGATTTTTATTTCATCACTAATTCCAGACTACATTTAATTGTGTTTGATTAAAGATATCAGAAGAAAATAAATGCAAATAAACGATCAATTAGTTCAACTATCGTTGTTTTTTTATGTTCACAAATAATTATTTGTGATTGTGGATTGTTATTTCTGTAATACACTTATAAAGGGCTTTAATGCGAAGAATAAGCAACAGATTGCCTATGCTGATGTTCTATCCGTGGTCAAGCCAGTTTTTATATGTGTGCCTATAGCTGAAAATAGCTTGGGTGTAATCGAAAATAAGCGGCTTAATTCTGAAGGGAATGAACCAGAACCGAAACGTTCGCAAAAATACCGATTTTATTTGATCAAGCTGAATTAAACGATCTCGTAAGAGATGTTAATCTATCGAAAGATAAGGATGAATTGTTGGGATCTCGATCAAAGAAAAAAAATGTATTGAACGAAAATGTGAGAATTTCCTAAGGCAATCGCGAAAAGGATCTGGCCAAATGAATAAATTGATGAAAGCTGTCGAACATGAGCACATAGCCAGCGAATGGCGTTTATTCATCGATTCAAATAAGACTAGTCTGAAAGGCGTTCTTCTGCATAATGGGAATAAGTTTCCTTCCATAGCTCTTGCCTATGCTTCACATTTAAAAGAGTGCTACAATGTTATGAAAATGCTTCTTCTGAAAATAAATTACCATGCACACTGTGGGTCAATCTGTTCAGACTTTAAAGTGATTGCTATTCTGTTGCTTCTTATGCTATTGGGCCATCCGTGCTAGGGAAAAGATTATACTGTCAAGGTTTGGTCCAAACGCGACTCGTTAGAACCAGGGCAAAGAAGCGTCGCTCAAGACCCTCTGATAGACCCCAAAAATGTTACTGTGTCGCCTCTACATATCAAACCCAGGATAGTGAAGAACTTCGTAAAACGACTGTCCGAAGAATAAGTCACTAACCAATTTTTCCGAAAACAGAGCGTATCAACTGTATTATGCTTCGCTAGAGTGTCGTATCTTTATTTAAAAATAGATAGAGATACGACACTCTAGCGAAGTAAAATATAGCTGATACACTCTGTATACGGAAAACTTTTTTAGTGATTTATTCTTCGGGACAGACGAAAAGGAATAGTTCGAAACGGAAACGCATTTGCCTATCTGAAATAAAAAATCCCAAATCTTAGCGAAGCAAAAATGAAAGAAGAGGTTTTCACAGGGCCTAAAATTCGTGAAGAGAGGAAAACCTGGTTATCCGTAAAGAATGCGATCCGAAATTTCCTAAAAAATCACAAATCTAAGAACTACAAGCGGCATGTGAATGAAATGTTGACACAATTTCAAGGTCTTAATGTCAATATGTCATTAAAGATACATTTTCTACATTCACACTTAGATTTATTTCCTGAAAAGTTAGGATTAGTCAGTGACGAGCACGAAGAAAGATTCCAGCAAGATATAGCGTCTATTGAGAAGAGATATAAGGGCAAATAGAGCACCAGCAGTCTTGCTGATTATTTTTGGAGTCACATCCGTGACAACCCGATCAAAAATATCTTCGCTCAAGCAAACGTCAAACAATAATATGGAGAAATGAAGATCTGATGCCCAGTACCGAATAAAATTTTGTTTATGTCAAAAAAGTAAATATTTCCTGAATTTCAGTGCATTGAAATTTGAGTCAATTTTTCGCACTTTTTTAAATTTTTCGTGAATATCTGAGATGCCATTATAGATATCGCTAAAGTAAGACGATATTCGCAAAATTCGTGACAAAAAACGTATCTACATGACCTACGGTGAGGACGGAAAAACATTTTTCGCTTCTTAAAAAATGGTTAAACAATTTTTTATTGAAAATTTTATTTGAAAATATCTATTGAATTAGACCTGATAGCAACAAACGAAATCCGGATTCGTGTTCATCATTGAAAAGTACTTCGGAAATGAGATGTCGCATTCAGCGAGGACATAGGTCATTTTTGTTGATCAGTGTAATGAAAATATGGAAAAGAACAAAACATAACCTTGGAGACATCTTCAAACAAAAAAAGAACCATAGACCATGCAGAAAAGTTGTTTAACTGCTTCGACCAAGAGAATGCAGAATCCCTGAAGAACATATCAAACGATTGCAAAAAAGAATACAAATCTTAGTTTAATCTTCTTTGATACTCATCCTAAAACATTTTAAAAACCAAAACATCATTTGTGAGTAGAGGTCGAATCACAAAACAATTGATAGCTACATTAAAAGTTGTCAATTATTTTCTACCGCCTATTATGGTTTCTTCAAGTTCACAGATAATAAAAATAGATAAAACTATCGTTAAGAACGAAACAACAGACTAGGGCAGACTTACATATATACTGAAACAAAACACATATCTCGAGAAACATCATTTTAAAAAAACGTCTTGAAGCTCAACATCATAATCTCTGAAGTACATATAAAGCATTTTCTTAAGAGCAGTCCTCCCTGAAAAAAATTTTCTTCGATTATCATGGCATTCACGTATGTGGCAGTATATATTGACCCAAGATACCGTGCAAAAGAAGTTTTCGAAAAATGGGATTTTCAACACTAACAAAAAAATGGCATACTAAAGGAGTCAGAGTAGAGAAAAATTTAGAATTAAAAAAATTGAAAAACATATTGAGAAATATTTAAAAGAAGCCCCCATTTAAGAAAAATCTAAAACAAAAACTTTTTTTTAAATCAAGGTTTTTTTGCTTTGGTTTCAGAATAGTCTTAACATATTGGGAAAACAAAAAAAATAAAACTGGAGGTAAAGAATGATTAACTCGGTTAAAATCAAGGTATAAATGGGAAAAGAAAAAACA
>CAKNWU010090939.1:0-12637 GCA_932072015.1 Andricus quercustozae | reverse complement strand
ATATTATATATATATATTATTATATATTATTATTTATTATTATTTTTATTTTATTTTATTATTATTTGCTTTTTAAAAAAATAGACCAAATGGTCGAAATTTAAATTTAACATCTTGAATATTCTGAATTTTAATTAACTTTTTCAGGATGATTTTACGATGCTGTTCAAATACTTACTGGTCGCAATGCTCCCATGCATTTTGGGATTTTCAAAAATTCGCATAGGTGAATTATTTTTAATTATAATAATCCCTTTTTCCTTGGCTCATTCGTATGTAATTCAGTATTTTAATAAAGTAGAAAAACGGTGATATGAAATCTTAGGGACCGTCCATAAATTACTTTACTCCAGAACGATAAATTTAAATAATTTCCCCTATTCCTATTTTTCCCCTTTTTTCAAAGAATTCCTCTTTTTTCCCCGCTGTTTTCAAGATAAACCTACTATTATATTTTTGGTTCAGAATTCATCTCATTTGGTTAAACATTCTACTATTTATTGAAAATACGACTATTTTGTGAATTGATCTTTTCTAGTTGAAAATTGAACTATTCTATTAAAAAATCGTGTATTTTGTTGAATTTTTGTCATTTTTTGGTAGAAAATCAATCTTCTAGGTTGAAAATTCGTTTTTTTCGCTGAGAATTGATTTTTTTAAGCTAAAGTTATAGCTATTCCATTTTTGTCAAAAATTGATATTTTTAATTGAAAATTCAAATATTTTATTAAAAATTCACGTATTTTGTTGAAAATTCGTCTTCTTTGGTAGAGATATTTAATCTTCTTGGTTGAATATTCGTCATTTTTCTTTGGTTGAGAATTTCTCTTCTTAAATAAATATGCAGCTATTTAATTTTTGGTGGGTAATTAATATATGAACTTAAAAATTGATCTTTTCTCGTAGAAATTAAAATATTTTATTAAAAATGAATTTATTTTCTTGAAAATTCGTTGTTTTTTTTTGTAGAAAATTCTATTTTTGGTTAAAAGTTAATATTTTCTAGTTGAAAATTCAAATATTTCATTCATAATTGATGTATTTTGTTGAAAATTCGTCTTTTTTCTGTGATTGAGAATTTATATTTTTTTTAAATAAAAATTCAGCTATTTAATATTTTTTTTTACCAAAAATATAACTACTCCATTTTTTAATGAAAATTGATCTTTTCTAGTTCAAAATTAGAATATTTGATTGAAAAGTCATGTACTTTGTTGAAAATTCGTCTTTTTTGATAGAGAATTAATCTTCTTGGTGGAAAATTTGTTTTTGTTTGGTTGAAAAAAATGTTTGTAACAAAACGTAACTAAACTTTTAGTTAAACATTTATATTTTTTATCAAAAATTGATCTTTTCTAGTTGAAAATCAAACTATTTGATTGAAAATTAGTATTTTTTTTTAATTTTCGTTTTTGTTGGCAGATAATAATTAAACTTCTCAGTTGAAAATTAATTCTTTTTCTTTGGTTGAATATTTATTTTTTAACTAAAAATATAACTATTTAGTTTTTCGTTGAATATCAATGTTTTAAATTTAAAATATTTTATTAAAAATTCATGTATTTTGTTATAAACTTGCCTTTTTTGGCAGAAACTAATCTTCTTGGTTGAAATTGTTTTTTATTGAGAATTACTTTTTGAAACTAAAAGTATAACTATCCAATTTTTTCTTCGAAATTGATATATTTGATTGAAAATTCATATTTTCTAGTTAATAGTTATTCATAATAATTTGTTTACCATTAATGTAACTATTCTACTTTTGTTTTGTAAATGGTACTATTCTATTTTTGGTTTAAAACTGGTGTTTCCTAGTTAATAATTTTTGGTTGATAATTAATATTTAAATTTGAAATTTGATCTTCTGTAGTTAAAAATTGAAATATTTCATTAAAAATTCATCTATTTTGTAGAAAATTTGTCGGTAGAAAATAAATCTTCTTGGTTTAAAACATTTTTTTTTGTTGAGATTTAATTTTTTCAACAAAAAAGATAACTTTGATTTACGGTTAAATATTTTCTTGAAAATTCGTCCTTTTTGGTAGGCTTGAAACCTCACCCTTTCTTTTATTGAATTTTATTTTTTTTTTAAATGAAAAATTCGACCATTTGGTTAAATATTAGTTTTTTTATTGTTGAAAAGTCATCTTTTTGGGTTCAAAATTTAACTATTTTCTTGAAAATATTTCGACTTCAGATCTTAGCAATTTAAAGTATTTCATACTGAATTCAATATGACCTTCACATTAAATTCATTTAAAAGAATTAATTCCCCTATTTCCGTGAAAAATCAACCTATTTCCCTTGTGTACAAAATTGGTAACGTAGTTTATGGACGGCCCTTTACACCGTGGCATATCTAACAATTTTTTTTGTACACTATCCAATAATAAAAAATTTCATAAAATATATTAAATTTTTTTATTAAAACTTTATTAATAACAGGTGGATTGTTTGATGGCGATGAAATGATCGAACATATTTTTGAACTCTCAGTAAAAATGATTAACAAAAACAGAAATTCGGATCGACACTTGTCCAGGAAGTTTCTGTACACAGAAACACGTAAAATTGACGAGAATGCATTCGATGTATCTGAACAAGGTGGGCCTTCATTACTTTTAATACACTCATCTCCTGATATAAGACCGGTTTCAGACATGGCTTGCCCTGGCCTTGATCCTAAATCGGGGGCATCCAAACGTAAACAGACATAGCCGCATTAATCAATTCTCTTGGAGTTGGACGCATGACGCAACCTGGTCCCCGCGGTTCCTCTCATCATGAAACTGCGGAGGCCATCAGTTCTGGGAACGCCGTAAATCGGGTGGCCTTATATCGGGAGTTGAGTTTAAATTTAAAAAACTGTTCGCAGAGAAATTGTTTTGTTTAAAAAAAAAACTTTAGAAAGGTTAAGAAATATTTTAAAAAATATTTTAATTCTCAGCCTGTGAACTTCTGGATGTTGGAGTTGCAGCGATTTTTGGTCCCCAAACGAAAGCAAGTGCTGGTCACATACAAAGCATGTGTGACGCAATGGAAATTCCACACATTTCCACTATAATGGAACTTGATCAGGATCGATTAAAAGGCATAAATATGCATCCATACGTCAGAACATACATCATGGTAAACATATTTTCATTTATTTTTTATTATTATCATTATCATTATCTGAGTATTAATTTCCCAAAGCAGCAATATGCGTTCTTTCACCATTTTCAAGAAAATCAACTTTGAAATATTCGCGACAGTTCATATAGAGTTTGGCGAAAAACAATTCCTATAGGCAGGTAGCTCAGGCAGTAGTGCTTCCGCTTCATGGTTGAAAGGTTGCGTGGTCGATTCCCTGTGCCTGCAATTTTTAATTTATTTTTGTTTAGTTTTTTATTTATTGAAATGTTTATAAATATCATTTTGCACAATAATTTTTCAAAATTCTGCAAATAATAATTTTTGTAATGCTTTTTTTTTCACGAAAAACGAACTTTTTAAAACGTTATAATATTTTTTGCAAACAAATTCATTTTATATAAATTTTATTATTTTTTTTCTTAATGTTTAACAATTATATTTAATATTGTAAGTATGAATAAACAAATATATCAAATATTTCTTTGATGAGTCACTGTTCTGTTGAACAATTCTGATTAGAAATACAATTTTTCGTTCAGAAAACCTCATTTATACTTCTAATTTTAAATATAATTGGTAAGAGTTTAAAAAAAGGAGTAAAATTTGAGAAATAAAATTTGTTTAGGAAAAACATGATTAAAGTTAAAAGAAGTCAGTTTTTCCGTGAAAAAGGCATTAAAAATAATAAGCAGAATTTTTTGAAGGATATTCAAGAAAATTATATATAAAGATTTTATTAAATAATAAATACAAAAAAATAAGTAAAAAAGTGCATTTTGTGAAAAATATTTTTATTCAATCTCAAATAGATTTATGTGAGCCAATTTCTGCATTTTTTCCAATTAATTTTTTATTTAACAACAAAGTTCACATTTTTTTCCTTTTTTATAAATGAAGACACTCCTTAAAAATAATATCCAGAAGGTTTTTGTTTGGGATATAAGTAAAAACAATACTTAGGTCTTTATTTAGTAAAACTTCAAAGTAACGGTAAGTTTTATAAACAAATTTAATTAAAAAATGCATATCTTAAGCATTTCAGGATCACTTAGTTCCTTTAACAAAATTAATCAAAAATCTTTCTGCAATAAATAATATGTGCGACTTATTAATACCAGTAAAATTGTTAGTTGTATAAATAAATCTGATATGAAAACACCGATTTGCTTCAATTTTCAACTAGTAGATTTTGTTTTTTCAACGCAACCAATTTTTAAAAACTTGGAAAAATCCTTCTTTTATGATAGTTTATCAACCAATAATACTTGTTTATTTTATAAACAATTTTTTAAACAAATTCTCAACTTGACTCCTTGTAAACAAATGGATATTATTTTTTTTACGAAATCCACTGCTAGTGACTCAGAAAGGAATTTATTTATTAGAAGACTTCGCCAGACGACAATATTTGTCCTTTATTTAAATAAATTTTATAAACAAATACAGATTTTTGTCAATTTGCAACCAGCATATTTCTTTTTTTCAACCGAATAAATTTCAAATTGCTTGGAAAAATTGACTCTTGTTGACAACTTGTTGCTTGGTAAGTTATTATAAACGAAGAATTTTTCTAAGTAGTTTAAAATTGATTCCGTTGAATGAACGAAATCTGCCAGTTGAAAATTGTCGAAAATTTGTATCTGTTTATCACATTTATTAAAAAAATTAACAATTGTTATCAAATATGAACAAATCTTGCATATTATTTATTTCTAAAATTTTCTGATAATTTTCTTAAAGGTAAGAAGCCTTTAGAGCGCGAAGTAGCTAAGATGTGAATTTGTTTATTGAATTTATTTATTGAATTTATTTATAACATTATCAGTTACTTTGGAATTAAAAAAAATGGTAACCAAGCGATTAAGTTAATATCAAAATAAAAACTTTCTTGCTCCACTGTTTGGCATTTAACGACCAATTTCGTAAATTTTTTCTGGAAATAAAATCTATTTTATTTATCTGTCTTTTATATTTAGGTCTTCCATCATATTGTAAAGGATTATAAATGGAAAACTTACACTATAATATATGACAGTGATATCAGTTTAATTCGTATGACTCCACTTCTTTCATTTTATACCACTACTGGCTATACGGTAACAATTCGTCGTTTAGTAGGACCAGATTACAGGTGATTATTTAAAACTATTTAAATAAACAATAACCTTGCAATTCGCATACTAAATTGAATATATTTTAGGGCTGTACTAAGAGAAGTCAAAAGATCGAGAGAGGAAAATATTATTATAGATTGTGATATTAAAATTCTTCTTGATGTACTCACGCAGGCTCAACAAGTCGGATTAATATCCGACAGGTACAAAATGATTATCTGTTCTTTGGTAAGATGTTTGCAATTTTATAAGAACAATACATGATATCTTTAAAAAGTTCTAACTCAAATTAAGAAAGTATATACACATTTACAAGGTCTTTCCGAGAAGTGTCCAAACTTGTGGTCTACCAGGAGTAAGAGTTAATTTTGGTCAATAGCTATGATATCTTCTTTTAAGTAATTCCCTTTGGAAGCCACAACCTTCTTCCAGCGATCCTCCCACTTTCGGAAGTACTCCTTAAAGTCAACTTTTATAATAGCTAAGAAATTGTGCAATTTCTGGTGCTTCACCAGAAATTGCTGAATAGGCTGCGATGAATGGGCAGGTGCGTTCTCGTGGTGAAGGACCCAGTCGCCACTTTGCCACAAATCAGGCCGTTGCCTCCTTACTACGCCATACAATTGCTTCAGAACAATAGCAGAACTGAGTAAAAAGTTAGAGCACAAGGTTGGATACTTTCCGGACTATTCAGGCAAACGTTAGTGTGTGTCGAGGGAACAGAATGTCCCTTCATCTCTGACCCCTTGGCCAGTGCTCCCAATTTGGCTCCCCAACTTCACTGCGCATGCGTTGCATCGGCAGTCTCATTGGCGGTAAATGGTGCGCTTTTTTAAACCTATTACATGTGTAAATCAATTTTTCATAATAAATCATCATTCTGGAAATAATAACAATTAATTTTCAGATCACAAAATAGTCTTCTAGAGTGCAAGGTGAAATAATTATTTGTTTGTACTCTTTACAAATAAATGATTGATTTTAAATTCAAAGGAAGGAACACTTTTTTTCACCAATGTAAATTTTAAATCATTCATAATATTTTCTTGTACTTTATGATTATTACATATTGTAAAAAATTGATTTGCATATTTAATCATTTCAATTAAGCGCGCGATCAAAATCCAATGAGGCTGCTGGTGCGACGCAAGCGCAGTGCGGTCGGGGAGGCAAATTGGGAGCACTGCTCTAGGCCAACGACGAGTGATTCATTGGGTGCTCACTCAAGGCTCAGAAGAAAAATCCCGCTTTATTTACGCATCCGGAATATTTTTCCCGGTTATTTAAATTTTTAAGTTAAAACCTTAAAAACTGCAAAGGAGTAATTTATGATTTGAAGTATTAAAATTAAACAATTCTTCTTTCACGGTCTTTAGACATACAAACATTTAGAACTGAACATTTACAAACCCAGTTGTTTAAAAATTCAACAATTTTATATTATTTAGGACAATTGAAATTCGAAAGATTGAAAAACAAAAACTGCAAATTGATTGAGTGAATTAAAATTGTCTTATGTATTGGATTTTCTAAAATTATTATTCAATTTAAATTTTTATTCAATTGAAAATTTAAACGCTTTTAATTTAAAACTGCCTAATTTTCCAAAGTTTAATCTATTTAATTTTGTATGTAGTGAAATTATAATCGTCCAAGTACTAAAAGACCTTAATTTTTTAGTTGAAAAATTTTAATTTTAATCAAAAAATGTTAGATGCTTTCATTGTTTGTTCCAGTTTTAAGTAAAATATTATAATTTTGAAAGATTCAATTTAAAATTATTCAATTCCACACGCTACAATTTTTCAATTTTCCAACTTATAAAGTATTAAATTGAAGTTGTTCAATTTGCAGTTTTAAATGTTAAATTATTTAACTCTCATGTGAATGATTTAAATCGGAAATTGTATAATACATTTTAATTTACATTATTTTGTTTAATTTGAAGCTCTCATAATTTGAAATTATCCCAGTTTCAAAATACAATTTCAAATTATTTGATTTTCATTATTCGGAAATGATAACAGTTTTAATGATTAATTTTCAGAATCTTAAATGATGTAATTAATCGAATTATTTTAGCCGATAAAACAAAATTGTGATTAAGCATCCGACAGGAGTTAAAAAAATTGAAATCCTTAAGTTCTTTTGTTCCGTTTTTAACTTTGAAATCAAAGAAAATGTGGTGGAAGTTGCAATTTCTTAAAAGGGTGCATAAACTAGATTTATTTTTTTAATTATGAAAGAGTTGAATTTGAAATTTCTTCAGTTTGAATCAAAGACTTATGTCAGTATGATTAATTATAATCAGTTATTATAATATGACAGAAAATTTTCAGAATCGAGTTTTATTGAAATGATTGATTTTCTCGGATTCAAAAAATGTATCACAAGCTTTTGTCAAAATTTAAAATCCTCTTGCTCTATGTCATATCTTATTCACAAGGTTCGGAATCTTATTTTCATAGCTACAGATAATAACCTTAGAGAAATATTTGCAAAATGCTTATGTAAAGCCTTAATTAGCTTGCAAGGAGAGGTCGCGAAATGTGCGTCGCTAGATTCGACTGGGACTTTACATGGTAAAACTACATCAAAATCCATTACGTGCGTATTTTTTACTTTTTTCTTTCTTTATCGGAAACTAAGGCCTATTGGATCGAAAGAAAAAAATACGCACCTTATGGATTTTCATGTACTTTTACCCTGTGAAGCCCCAGTCGAATTCGCGACGCACATCTCGCGACCTCTTGAATTATTTTAATTTCATATGATACCAAGTGACGTTCGAAAGGAGTGTATAGGCCTCAACAAAATTTATTATTATTATAGATTTAGATCGGGTTTTCTCTTAAAAGTAAGATTTAAAAAAATTCCTGATCAGAAAATAAATGTTCTATTTTCACGAAATTCTAAAATTCCAATACACATTTAAAAAATTATAATACTTCATTTCCAAGGATAAAAATATTTTAAAAAGTTTTGAAAACTATTCAAACATGTATGTAACCTTAACTTGTCACATCCGAAAAACACTGTTCCAACCAATCAGCAATGCCTTAGTTTTCCGCGAAAAGTTCAAGAACGAAACTTTTTAAAGATAAAAACAAAATATTTCAACTTATTTGAAAAAAGTATCCCTAATAAGGGAAAACAAATCGATGTATCAAACTGACAAGGTCCTTTCTCGGTAAACCGAAATAAAAAGTTGCCATCTCTGGTGGCGAAGTATGGAAGCTTGAAAATCCCATATAAATAGTATTGGTAACATCAACGCCCTCTGAAGTTGGGAACCTTTCTTTTTGGTTCTGCCGAGATAGGATCTCTTCATTCGGGTACATCGAAAGATTCAAAAATATGCAACTACCCCATTATCTACTCTAAAAATACACGTACTTTATTATTTCAGGATTTACACACTCTTGACCTAGAACCTTTTCAATATTCGGGGATGAATTTTACCGCAGTTCGATTGATAGACCCTGAAGATTACATGGTCCGAAGAATAATAGAAGATTTTTTTTCACCTCTAGGGATAACTGAAGCAAACCAGCTGACCTTGGAACAAGCTTTAATGTTCGATGGAGTTCAACTTTTTGCACGAGCTTTTAAGCAACTCAGTGATTCTGTTAAGGGTGAATTGAAACAATTGCCCTGTGATGGATCTGAAAACTGGGAACATGGAATAAGCCTGAGCAACTTCATAAGATCTGTAAGATCTTATGAAGATCAAAATATGTATAGCCTGAAATTATGTTACAATACATTTATTTTCCCACAGTTTTTCCTGAATTTTTTTTTCTTTACAGACTGAAATGCGAGGGCTCACGGGTTTGGTGAAATTTGATACCTCTGGATTTCGTACAGACTTTCAGCTTGATATTTTGAATGTTGGTTGGAATGGAATAACAAAAATTGGAACTTGGAATAGTACCACTAACATTGACTGGATACCGGAAAATGCTGTGATTGATCCGAATGCGGGTTTAACTCTCCGAAATATGACTTTCCGAGTACTCATATCACTGGTTTGTAGACCAATTTCGAAAATAATGGTTGTTTATTTTTAATTTGCGTTTTATTTTAATTTTTATGATCGACAGACAAAACCCTATGCAATGCTGAAAGAATCATCAATAAAGAAAGTTGGCAATGATCGATTTGAAGGCTTCGGAATAGACGTTATTATTGAACTAAGCAAAGCATTAGGTTTCAACTATACTTTCGTACAGCATGATCCAGTTTACGGAAGTTACGACAATAAAACTGGACAATGGACTGGAATGCTCAGGAAGATAATGGATAATGTTGGTCGATTCTACATTATTTTGAATTGTACTTCAAACTTGATGATTTTTGAAATTGTTATTTATGATATGTAATTGCAGGATGCCGAGTTAGCAATTACGGACTTGACAATTACAGCTGAACGTGAGAGTGCAGTTGACTTTACTATGCCGTTTATGAATCTAGGTTTGTACATTAAAATTTTGCATTAGTTTACAAAAATTCATAAGAATGCAAAGTATGCGTAGGTTGGATTATTGATGTCCATCTGTTCACATTGCAGTTTCTCCCTTTCCACTTGTGTATTTATTTTTAATATAATGATTGGATTATATTTTTAGGAATCAGTATCCTATTCACAAAACCAAAGAAAGCTCCACCAAAATTGATGTCCTTCTTATCACCATTTTCCAATGAGGTTTGGATTTACACAATTGGCGCTTGGATATTTGTGTCGCTCGAATTTTTCATCATTGGAAGAATGTGTCCGGAAGAGTGGAATAATCCCTATCCTTGTATTGAAGAACCTGAAATGCTCTATAATCAATTCTCTCTTAAAAACGCTTATTGGTTCACTATTGGTGCTATGATGCAGCAAGGGTCTGAACTCGCACCTATGTATGTATAAACATGTTATATAACAAATATTCCTGTTACAATATAGTGTAATAATTCTTATTATCACAGAGGTGTTTCAACGAGAATGCTAGCTGGAAGTTGGTGGTTTTTCTGCCTTATTATGGCAAACTCCTATACTGCCAATCTTGCTGCATTCTTGACTGCAGAACCTGTTGAGACATTATTTACAAACGTTAAAGAGCTTGCCAATCAGGATAAGATAAAGTATGGTGCAAAACGTGGCGGCTCGACACTCTCATTTTTTGAAGTAAGTTACCCCTTACGAAAATATATGACAGGAAAAAAATGTCAAGCCTGTAATTTTTTCGCGACCACAGGAAAACGACAGGAAGAACGACAGCCGAAAATGACTGGCCCTAATTGGCCATAATTTATAATAATATCGTCTGAACATTATAAAGTATCGACGACTTGCAAATTTATTAGTGAACTATTTAAACTTTCCTGTAAAGCATAAAAAATCATTAGGAAAAGAAAACCATTATGGGAAGTTTCATGATGAAACACCTTTGTGTAGCCTGTGTCCAATTCCGAATTCTCTTCCAACACATCAATTGTGGAATGTGTTCGATTTGCCATTTTAAAGCCTTCCTATCCTTACAAAGCTCTAAACTTGAGTACCACGGCAACAATTTCGGACTATTTTCAACGTTCTTCATTCCCTTGACAAGTTTAGTGCGTGCTACCAATTCCATGATCCAACAAAGAATGGTCTTGCCACGCACAACCTACGGACCATTTGATTGGTTCACTTTTTTTTAGATGCGCGTGGCGAGAACATACTTTGTTGGATCATGGAATTCCAAGCACGCAGTGAACTTGTTAAGGGAATGAAGAAAGTTGAAAATAGTCCGAAATTGTTGCCGTGGTACTCAAGTTGAGCGCTTTGTAAGGATAAGAAGGCTTTAATATGGCAAATCGAACACATTTCACAATTGATGTGTTGGAAGAGAATTCGGAATTGGACACAGGCATGTTTCATCATGAAAATTCCCATAATGTTTTTCTTTTGCTAATGATTGTGTATGCTTTACAGGAAAGTTCAAATAGTTCACTAATAAATATGCAAGTCTTCGATACTTTATAATGTTCAGACGATATTATTATAAATTATAGCCAATTAGGGCCAGTCATTTTCGGCTGTCGTCCATGTAAAAAGGAGAGCATTGAAATTGATTATATGGCATTGAAAAAATTGTACACTTTAATGCCTATAAATCTAAACAAATTCCGTTTTTGTCCGAATGGACATTTAACGGCATTCGAATGCATTAATTGTATTCGATATATTGGGTCGAAAAAAGCATTAAATGGCATTCGACTTATTTGGTAATTCAACAGCATTGGACGGCATTGGTTCCATTCTATGCCTCCGACCACTGAAGGCATTGCATGGCATTCAACTGATGCGGTCATTTAACTGCATTCAATGGCATTAAATCAATGGCATCACAAAGAAGCCACTTCAATGGCATCATTTTTTTGTGTGATTCAAAATGATTCGAACGAAAACGTCGAATGCCAAAAAGCGCATTCGGACGAAAACGGAATTTGTTTAGATTCATAGGCATTGAAGTGTACAATTTTTTCAATGCCACATAATCTACTTCAATGCTCTCCTTTTTACAGGGGTTTTTCCTGTCGTTTTCCGGTGTTCGCGAAAAAATGACAGGTAAAAAATGACAGGAAAAAAATTACAGGCCTGACATTTTTTTCCTGTCATATATTTTCATAAGGGACCCTTGAGAGATACGAAAGTCAAAAATTCTTTACATTCACATCATTATTTGTTTTCTAAATCAGCATTCAGCCAATCCTATGTATCAACATATGTACCAATTTATGATGACCAATGCTGCAGAATGCTTGACTGATTCAAATGACGAAGGAAAGGACAAAGTACTGAAAGGCGATTATGCATATTTTATGGAATCTTCCACAATTGAGTACTTAAGCGAAAGAGAATGTGACCTCGATCAAGTCAATGGTCTTCTTGATCAAAAAGGTTACGGAATCGCTATGAGAAAAAGTAAGTTACGGATGCTTGATTACAAAATTATACTCGCTATTATTATTTTTTAAATTATTATTATTAAAAAGACTCTTACTTTAGATTCAACTTACCGTAATGATTTGAGTTCTGGTGTGCTTCAACTGCAAGAGAATGGAATACTTGCTAATTTAAAAACTCAGTGGTGGAAACAAAAACGTGGTGGTGGAAGATGTGAGGTACGCAACTAACGTAACGATTATCTGTTCTTTTAAGTAGGAATCTTTATTATCATCAGAGATGAAAATTTTTCAATCGGTTGAGAAAACTGACCACCCATACTGCGGTTAACAGAAATCTACAATATCGATCAAAGTTAACCAAAGTTAATTTTTCACTGAAAATCAGTTGATCTGGTGTTCAAATCCCAGTAGAGTGAGAGGAGAGTGATCTTTTTTTCTGATAAAAACTT